>LR132266.1:0-35549 GCA_900634815.1 Paradendryphiella salina | reverse complement strand
GGGGGGGGCGGTCCGCGCGGGGCGCGGGTGGGGGGGGGGGGGGGGGGGGGGGGTCCGACAGCGGTTCCCATGTACCATGTTTTGCCTTTCCACAGCTGGTCTCCAAACCCGTCATTTGATTAGAGGATCATCTGAGGGAATGCGTGGTGGAGGCTACAGTGGCGGCACACTATGGCCATTGTATCCACCTTTTGCAGGTGGTGGCATATGTATAAATGGCCACGACTGCCATGTAGTACACTCCTCCAATACAACACACGCTCTCTCGGCAGCTTCTTCATTCTTTGTATTGCAGCATTTCTTGTACGACTAGCTGGGCTAGATCACTCACATTCTCTACAACCCCTTGGCATTCTACTATCGTTGTCCGATATCCCTACCATTATCAACACCATGTCTTTCCGATCAGTTATCATGGCCGCAGCTGCCATCGTTGCAACCACCAACGCACATGTGAAGATGTCTTCACCAGTTCCTTTCAGCGTCGATCAGCTCGATACTGCACCGATCACAAGGTCTCAATTCCCTTGCAAGAGCAACCTAGGCTTCTCCATCTCCGAGACGAACAAGATGGCCGTCGGAGAGTCCCAGAACCTCAAACTCAGCGGCACTGCCGTCCATGGAGGCGGCTCTTGCCAACTCAGCGTCACGACGGATACTGAACCTACCGAAAACTCTAAATTCAAGGTCATCAAGTCTATGGAGGGTGGATGCCCTGGCACTGATGGCAGTGTCAATGATTACACATTCGAGCTACCTGATAGCATTCCGAACGGCAAGGCTACCTTTGCATGGACATGGTTCTCAAAGTTATCCGGCGCTCCTGAGCTATATATGAACTGTGCTCCCATCGAAGTTACAGGTGGTGCGAGCGATGACTCTGCTTTCAACCAGCTCCCAGATATGTTTGTTGCAAACATAGATGAGGGTTGCACTTCTCCTCAAAATTTTGCTACAAAGTTCCCCAACCCCGGCGAGAATGTACAGATGGGTAACACCAACGATTTGGAGCCCCCCAAGGGTAGCTGTGGCTCTACTGGTTCCACTCCCGCCGACACATCTTCCCCCGCTGGTAGCGAATCATCTGCTACCTCTCCCGCCGCTGGTCAGCCTTCTGCCGCTCCCATTTCCTCGGCAGGCCCTACATCCGTTGCTGGAGGCGCTCCTACCCCCGTTCCCTCCAACGGCGGTGGTGTCTTCGCCCCCGGTGCCTCCAGCGCTGCAGGTGCTGGCCCTACGGCTCCGGCACAGCCCTCGACGTCGACTACGCTCGTCACCGTCACTGCCTCGCCAACCGCTCCTTCCCCAGCCGAGCCTACTGTTCCCGCCGGCACTGGCTCACCTGCCACTCCCTCAGCCCCGTCGACTCCCTCGACTCCCGGTGGCTCAGGCACTTGCACAGAAAACGGCGCCATTGTCTGCAACGGCGCCGACCAATTCGGTCTTTGCAACCACGGCGAGGTTGTCTGGCAGGCGGTGGCTGCGGGCACTACTTGCACCAACGGCAGCATCACCAAGCGTGGTTACCATGGTCGCATTGCTCGTCCTCGCTGGTCAAGCCGCCGCAACCACTAAGTGGTCTCGGGTACTGCATCCATATTCATTGTTCGATTGGGAAAGCCTTGATCTCTTTACGATGGTGTTGACATGACACCCCACATACCCTCTCACACTCGTTTTTCTTCGTCACACTTTTGCATCGGGGCACGATGAGGTCTGCGACCACTGGTTTTTTCATGTTGTACATAGCTCCACCTTTCTTTCTTTCTTGAAGCTGCTGCTGCTGTTATCGTTGCTCATTTCACGGTGGTGTAGGATTCGATCGATATGATCCTTCTTTACAAAGATCAACCAGGGTTTTTCCTTTGGTGATTAATAGGGTTATGCTATAGGATTTGGCAGGACAAGCAAGCACACGAATATATATACCCTTTTGGCCTGAGAAGAAGGCCCACTAGAAATGAAAATATACAAATCTTACTACAACATTTCGATGTCTCTTTTTCTCCAGTTTGCCAAGAGCATTTACTTGTGCACGGACACATGGCGTATGATTCGATGATGGTTGCACTGCGATCTGGACTTTGGTGGTGGGGCGATCAAGGTGTTTTGAGTTTCATTAAAAACGGTTTGTTTGCAAATAAAAGGGCATTTTTGTAAAATGAATCATCGTTGGTCGCTGCGTCGAGCTGTAAGGAATGGTCTCTAGCGGCAATGCGCGAAGATTGGCTCCTCAAGGGAAAGCGTTATTCGTCTGGCCGCAAAACCTTCCCTGGCATACTGTGCCATACATTCCACCTGCCTTTGAAGCTGATTAGGCTGTTCTTTTTGTGTGCTTTAGTGGTACTTGACAGCTGTCGGCGCGTGTGCCGTGTTGTCATCATTGCTTGGTAGCTCGATGGGTTCGTTTGGCGGAGCTGGCAATTCACTGGCGGTGTTATTACTGATTACATGGTTAGCCCAAAGTCCCAAAACCGCGATCGGATATCATCCCTACCCTGGCACTTCTACTGAATGATTGTAGGCGTACTTCTCTTGCGGGGGAAGATAACTCTCGTTGTTTAGCTCAGAGGGATTCCCTGAATCTCCGGTTGCGGGCTTGTATCCCTTCCTGCGACGCCATAAGAAAAAGGCAATGACAAGGGCGGCTGGTATCCCCACGCCTAGCCCGACACCTAATCCTACTCCCAGCGTGACATAGTTGATTGAACCTCCATCAAAATTGGAGGCTGCCGCGGCAGTTGCGGAGGAGATGAGGGCTGTAGAGGCGGATGATGGCATGGGCGTTAGACTTGCAGATGCTGTTGAGGTGGACGAGACGTATGAAGACGTTGATGTGTGGGTCTGGGTATACGATTCGAGAATGATGGTTACAGTGTAGACATCTGCGGGCGTTTCATCGAAAGAGAATACCTCAAAGGGGTTTTCGCATTCGCAGTCGTGGTAACAGCAGTAGGAATCGACGTTGGTCGAGTTGCAGCTATAGACGGGTGCGCCATTGTTGTCGGTGTCTGACGACAGTGAGTACATAGATGGACAACTTGAGACGTGTTCTGCGCACCAAGACATTGTCGCACACAGTTGCCGCTCTTCCAGGCGGCATCGGTACACGTTCCCCGGTGAAGACGGGCTTTTTCCGAGTCATGAGGGTCAGACACGCAGAGTCCGTTGGAGAGGCACGCTTGGTTATCATAGCAACAGGACGAGACTATGGCGTTGGGATTACACGCGGTATCCAAGGTAGATTCATCGCCATTTGGGAAGAAACAAGCGGCAAGAGTGGTAGCCGTGAGAAGAACGGGGGCTAGGGCGATGATCCACATGACGGAGAATCCAATGGTTCAGAGTAGGGGGGCGCCAAAAAGGACCGCGGTTTGGACGGCGGTGACAGGCGCCTTATAGTGAGCTCGACATGGCAAGCATGAAAATAGACCAAGCCTGATTGCTGATAGTGAGATCCGACGGACCTACTACGGAAGATGCCACGGCTTGTCATTTGTTGTTAAGGCGTCCAGTCCCGCGTGTCGACCATGAGCAAATGTCCATTTGGAGGGCTGGAGGTAAGTTTCCACTCCCAGTGAGCCGAATGTTAGATGGATTGACGAAAATGGTTGCAGCTCACGGAGCAAAAGCGCCCGTTATGGTGTCGGCCTTCTGTAGGCGTGGGTAAGAGGCGGTTCCTGGCGGTTGAAGTCGAACTGAGGATGCAGAGCTTAAGCATTTGGCTAGCCGTATCCGTGCGGCGCCTAGCCTACACCTACGCACTGGGTACGCCTCGTGTCGCGTCCATGGGTTGCATCCCAGCCGCTCCAAGGACATGACGCCAATAATTCCCATTCATCCCCGCACGCCAAATGTCTGAGCCGCGACGGTCGACGAGGGCGCGCGCCCGCGAAGAGGCCGCCCCAGCTGCCCCCGAGACGCCAAATGAGAAGCCGGCTCGCGGTGCAAAGGCGTCGTTGAAGCGCAAGCGGACCGGTGTGGCCGCCGCCGCCGCCGCCAAAGCATCCACGCCATCGACACCTGTCACGGATGGCGCCTCACTTCCCCCCAAACAGACGCTGCCTCTCCGTATTGTCGACGACGCGCCGCTGCCCACCCTTCCCGACCCACAGCCTCTTGACCTGCCATCAAGCGAATGGCAGACGATCCAGCAAAGCGGCGTCTTGGAGACATCGTTCCAGCGGTCCAAGGCCGTATGGCTGTCCGGCACCAACTTCCGCACATTCCACGCCCACTTCAACCAGCCAAAGAAGCTGGCTGACCGGACGGACGAAGACAAGGCAAAGGCGGCGAGGCAGAAGGAGCTTCTGAAGAACTTTCCCCCGGTCGGCGCCGACCGAGTGGTTGTGAAGCTTGTAATAGAGCCTCATACATTGCCTATCAAGCTGTACGGCCCGCGGGAAGTAGGTAAGCCGGTACACAAGAAGACGGCCACAGCATCGCCCTATGCGCCATGGCCGAACCACAACCACAGCCAGCCCAATCAACACACCAAATATCACAATGGCCCGCCCATACAACAGAAACCGCAGCCTCGACCGCCACAACCACCAAAGCCCGTGCAAGCAGCCCCGCCCCCACAAGCACCCGCCGCGCCCGCACCTGCACCCGACCCTGTCATCCACATGCTCGCCGCCAGAGCCGGAACGGACCCAGAACTGAAGGCCGTCATGAAGATTGTCGCAGCAGGCTCAGCTAGCAAGGAACAGCTGGAGTTCTTCCAGACCCATATCAACGAGTTGACGGCCATCCTAGCCCGCCAGAAGGAAGAGAAAACACCCAAAGCCGCGCCACCACCACCAACTCCTCCTCCTGCGCCGAAGCCTCCACAACCTCCGACCCCGGTACCAAAACACATAGCACCGCCTCCACTCCCGCGGCCTGTTCAGCCTATGCACCAACCGATACAACCAAGTACACCGAGACCGTATACCCCGACTGCTCCACACGGTCAGGTACAGCAAGCACCGCCTCCACACCGTCCCCATCCACCGTATGCGAACAACTACAGTAAACCGCCCCAGTACCACCCGCCACCACAAGTTCCTGTATACAACCCACCACCTCGGACAACATACCGCCCGCTGGTCTTCAGTTTCGTGCATGGAAATGAAGACAAGTTCTATTTCCCTTCATACAGCTTCATGGAATGGCTACCTAATGGCACGGGCGCTAAGCTGTCTTTCCTCATCACCAAGATGAAACCAAAACCAGGCCCCGTCGCTCAACCATCTTGTACGCCGGCACCGACTCCTACACCCGGCCCTGCGCCAAACCAAACGCCCGACCCAGCTCCATCGAGCGCCATGACACCCACGTCGAACCCAACCAATCCTGCTTTCGCGCCCATACAGCCCGCCGCTTCCACGTCCTCCACATCCTCCACACCCTTCCACCCGCCTAAGCCACCACAAAGAATCGAAGACTTTGACGAGATGAACGACATAGACAACATCGAATTCTACCAGCCCGTCACCGTTCTCTTACTCATCGACAATGACGAAGGCGATGAGATCGCAAGCGCCCTACCGCGCTCAATACGGCCCCCGCACATTGTAGAAAAGTACATGAACGAGGTGTTTGATCGGTGCAAGCGCGCGGATGAGACATATTTGGCTTTCAGACTACCTAGAGACGCCGATGATGTGCCAGAGAAGAGGATTAGAAGTGGAGATGTGACGCCTGCGGTTGCGACACCGACCCAGGACGTCGCCATAGGAGGTATGAACACAGCGACAATGAGTGCGGCCGAGAAGAAAAAGGCTGGACGACCCAGAAAGAGTCTTGCTTGAAGTCTTGTTCATGTGTTGTTGATGTTTGATGGGCGTTTTGGAGACACTTTGATCTCCGGCCTCGTGTTGCCACTACAAGTATAAATGATACCCAATCTTTAGCATCAACTTGTATTTTCACTCGTATCCAATGTTCCTTGATCGTATTCGCGCAGGCTCATGAAGAATGAAGCTCATCTTATACTAAGGTTTCACGCCTTGATTGAACCAAAAAAAAAAGAGCAGGCGAAGGAGTGATGAGACTCTTCCAAGGTAGAAAACGATTTTCTTTTACGGGTCCAAATGACTCAGACGTCATATCTATCCGACTTGTGCTGCACCGGCGTATAGGTAAAGTAGTCAAACTCAGCCACCTTCTCCGTACCATTCAGATCTGACGCCGCAACACCCACAAACGCGCCCGTAAAACTACCATGTCTACGGGCCAAAACCCAAAAGTCAGCCAAGCCATTCTCCCAGCACATTTCTTGAACGATAAGAAGGAGAAAACTTACGCTTGATGCCCCCCACACTCATCACTCAAAATGGACGCATCATACACGGGTCCAATGACCTTCAAATCCTCCTCTCCCTCAAGCGCATACTTGAACTGGAGCTCAGCGCCCCGAATACTAAGCGCGAGCCTAACCTTGCCCTCCTGCGGAATCGGCACAGGGTCGGGAAACGGCATTTTGAGATGGCCATCTGGCCACGAAGCCTCGGAGCTCATAAGCAGCAACTCGCGCTTCCCATCCGAATGCGCGGTAACGGCGAGATAGAAGAAGTTGAAGCGGCAATAATACGCCGTTAGACCAGCAAAGGTGCGCTCGTCGTCGGGACAAAAGTCGACGACGGTTTCGGCGTCGTAGGAAAAGTGAGTTTGGCGGCGCGCGACGAGTGCTTGCTCGAACCAGGAGCCGATGGCCTCGCGGCCGATGAGCTGGAGACCGTGGGGTTTTTGGCCGAGGCGGAAAATGCGTTCGGGCTCTGGGGTGCGCAGCCATTGGAAGTCCTTGGGAAGAGTGTCGGTGGCGGCGAAGTTGTAGTGCTGGGGGGACCAGTATGCCGTGTCGTCGCGCTCTGCTGGTAGTTCTACGTAGAGGGAAGGGACGGGGCCGTTCTTTACGTATAGCCAATCATCCTTGTCCCAGTATGCTTCTTGGATGGCTGTCTCGCGCCCGAGCACGCAGCGGCGCGCTTGCGTAGTCGGCCGCCCGGTCAGGTGGACGACGTACGTCTTGCCGTCTGGTGTATCGACGATATCGCCATGGCCCGCTCTTTGCAGAGCGGCTAGCGGCGCGTCTTTGGAAGTGATGATGTATTGTTGCGGGTGGAGTTCGTACGGGCCCCAGATATCGCGCGATCGAGCCAAGGTGCAAGCATGTCCGTATGCAGTCCCGCCCTCAGCAGTCAGGAGATAATACCAGCCGTTTCGCTTGTACAAGTGAGGTCCTTCCACAAGACCTAACTCCGAGCCTGGGAAGATGGTTTTCCAAGGCCCCACGAGCTTCTCTGTTTTCTCGTCCCATTGCTGCATCCGGATACCCTTGCAAGTGAGACATGGCAAGGTCAGCGCGTTACCAATGGTTAGCTTGGAAGGTAAAGGGTTTACGAACCGAAAAAAATTGAGGACGCCGACGATGATCTTGTAGCATATTTACAAACCACTTCTTTCCATCGTCGTCGTGGAACAATGAAGGGTCAAACCCAGAGCTGTTGATGTAGATGGGATCAGACCACGGACCCTCGATCTTGTCGGCATGAACAATGTAGTTGGGGTTATCTTTGAACGACCCATCTTTGCGCTTGACATCGGTATATACGAGCCAGAACTTGTTGCCATCATGGCTTAAACAGGGTGCCCAGACACCTTTGAAATGTTTGTTACAAAAAGCTCCATGAGAGAGAGAGAGAGAGAGAGAGACGAGGTAGGTGGGTTGATGGACGTACCGCAACTATCAGGGTCACCCCGCATGTCTAGCTGGCTCTTCCTATTCAAGGGGCGTGTAATGAGCTTCCAGTTGGCCAGGTCCGTCGAGTGGTGAATCTGCACGCCCGGGAACCATTCAAAGGTGGAAACGGCAATGTAGTACTGGAATGGGTAACACAAGCTTTTAGTACATGCTCTCGACACATCCATATGAGAAGTTCAACACATAAGCGCCTCCGCCGGTTCTTTCGTTCCTCGATTCCATGGCTTGTAGATTCCCGCTCTTAAGAACAACAAGCCCAACAAGCCTGGAAAAAGACAAGGTGTTCTAGACGAAAAGTCTCGTTACTTACTACCAAGCTCCAAAGTTAGCCCTCATTTGATCTCCCGACACTCTGACAGAATAGAAAAAATAGTAGAAAACTCCGTAAACATACCATCATTTCCTACCCTCAAAATCGACGGATCCGCATTGAAACCCGGTAGAATAGGATTCCTGACCAGCGGCATGATGTTGTCGTCCTACCAGTCTTTTCTTTTCCAGTAACCAAACAACTGATCAAACAAATCGGCAAACAGCAGACGTGAACACGGTACATATACTACAAGCGGCTCTCTACTCCATTACATATATATATATATATATATATTCCAGCACAGATTTGGGGCGCAGACAAGCAATAATTTAGCCGGCCGTACCCACACCTCTTTTGCCGGCGCCTGCTCGGACCGGCTGCGGTGTTGACACGTTGGGCGGCGCTGCTGTCGTGACCCCGCATAACGGGAACGGGAGAGCGTGCTATTTGATGGATTGGCTTGGCGGTGCTATACCCTTCTATCTCTTCTTCCTCTTCCTCCTCCTCCTCCTCCACCACCACCTCCTCTTCTCCTTCTTTCGAGCATCTGCTGCTGCTAATGTTGATGTCAATGTGATGTAAAAATTCAACCGTGAAGATTCGTCGGTAAATAGAAAAATGCGGGCCTCGGATACGGAGAATACGATGAATACTACTGCTGTCTTCCAGATTAGGTGTTGTGCAACTTTGCGCCCTGGAAAGTAGCTTCTTCCTGATTTGGGCTTTTGGTGATGATGTGAAGCTGAAACTGTAAACGGGCATGCAGTGTTACGGTCTACTCTTCCTCACATTCATAAGCTGCTGCAACAGAGGTCAGCCTGCGGCGGGGAGGTGGAGTACATTACCCAAGTCTCGCTACGTGCATCGGAATACCGCATGCAGCAGAGCCGCTGTCTTGGTATTGTGGGCGAGGGCGAATAAGGAAGCGAAACCAAAAGTATGTTGTAATAATGTACATCACCTGAACGACCCCAAAATTCAGCATGAGGAGAACGTTGCGGAAAGACAAATTACAAACAAAGATTGGAATGTTCCAAGGAGTTTATTTATGTGACACGTCTTGTATTATCTGCATATCGTAGTGAACCAGGATGCATCATGACACTTGCCAACCGAGGGATACATCGCGAAGACAGACTGGGTATCGTTTAAAGGAATGGATAGACCTGCTGTATGCGCCTCTTGTTAGAGCCCCAAAGCCCAACTTGGTGCTTTGCTTTGTCATCCATGTAGTCGGTCGTGGCCCCATACTCGCGCCGTTTCCGAGACCACAGCATTTCCACCCACAGCATGTTAGACACATGACGCATATGGGCAGCTATTTAAGCCTGAGCGCCCGAGTCACCTTCATCACCTTCTTCCTCCGCTGGGTTTCGATCGGCGGCAGAATCGTGAGCTGATGTCTGAGCGGGATCGGACGAAGCAACGATACCAGCAGGCGGAGAGAACATTTCTCCCTCATCGGTGTCCAGCTGCATTAAAAAGGTTTCCCAGATTTCGATAAGCTGGCACAATGGTTAGTGTGTACTGGATTCAAAGGCAACAGCTAAGCATACCTCTTTTTGTGCTTCCACGGCACTTTCCAAGAATGTCTCTACGCCAGATTTAAAGTCTTCGACCTTTTCTCTTTCAAAGCGTTCTAGCTCACTACGCATCAGCCGGCCCATGTCATCGAAGAGTAATCTTGCTTGGTGGACCTTGCGCTCAGCGTCGGCGACGTCTGCGCTGAGTTGGTTCAGACGATCTTGCTGGGACCGGCCTTGTCTTAGAAGCTTGTCCTGGTTCGCTTTTCGCTTCTGCAGCTCCTGTTCGGCGGAATGCCATGAATGGTAGGCCTTCTGTCGCTGTTGGAATGCAGTCTTCACGGACCCAATCAGGCGTATGTACTCATCTATGACGATGCCCATGGTGAGAATATCCTGCTGGGCCTGGCGTTCATAAAGTTCTCGGATGCGAATCTGGATATCGGATAAGCTGTCGAGGGGACCAGAGAGGGCGGGTGACAGTTCCACAGCTGATAAAGAATGCAGGGAAGCTGAAAAGTCGCCACAAGCTTCAGCTAAACCTTTCCGTTGGGTCACCACCGTATCAGTCGCCTTGAGAAGGGCTCTGAGTTGTGCTTCAAGCGCATCGAGGTAGATTCGTCGGTCATGGAACCACTAAGAGATTATCAGTACATAATGCGCACACGGGGACTAGTGGACATACATCATCGTGCTCGACGAACTTGCCACTGCTGCTACCAAGCATGGAACCAAACATGCCCTTGCTCTCGCCTAAGCCAGGGTCTTTGCGTTCCTTGTTCTTGATGTCCATGGTAAAGGCCTCGCTTTCGAGGAACAGCTTCAAGTCGCTGTCGTGCTGCAGTACGGGATGGGTAGCTGATTTGTTCAACATGCGTTCCAGAGCAGCGCGGCGAGACTCGACAAAGTCAGCCTGGAAGCGGCCTACAGCCTGTTTTTCTGGAGGTGGGGGGATGATGACACCCGGGTTGTTGTTGTGGAGCTGACTGTACAGCCAGAGGAAATCGCGGTAGCGGCGGGAGACGGTGAATTCAGGGTTGCGGTAGCCCTTGGATGTTGTCTTGGTGGTGACGGAGTACTCGGTGTGCGAGCTTGTAAGGTCCCCGACCTTGTGCGGGTCGCCCACGGAGATGGAAAAGGAGGGCTTCGCTGCCTGCTCGACACTGACGCTGGGCTGTGTCTGGCGCTGAGGGGCGGCATTCGCTGGCGCCTGCACAGGTGGTGGTATCCTCGCGCCCTGAGAGGAGCGCGACTGGTCGTCCTCTGTGTCGTCAAGGTCGACTGAGTCCATCATGCCGCGCAGCGACGATGTGGCTGAAGCGCCAGTCGTGGGTCGGGGGTTGCGCGATGCAGCAGCTTCTTTCTGAGGCGGAGCTGGAGGAGCGGTTTCGGGGCCTGGCGACGGTGTAGATGCTCCCAGAGGGCCTAGAGGGTCATCGACGGCCTCGAGCTTGGTCGACTGGACGCCATACTGCCGTCGCCGGGGGCCACGGCCTGCGGGCGAGCGCGGCGCAGAAGCAGCCGAAGGAGCAGCATCGGTCGCTGGTTTGGTGGCGGGTGCAGAAGAGTCGATTTCGGAGGCATCGTCGTGACCCAGCTGCTTTGAAGCACTCGGCGCAGGACTGGACTGCGAGGGCACATCTGGAAGCGTGTCAGTTTGGCGCACTCTCGTGGCTAGGAAAGTGGACATATACCGCCCCAGGGAGAGTTTTCAGCGTCTCCAAGCTCCATTGGCGCAACCGGAAGATGTATGTGAAGGTGGTGGTGGTCGGAGGCTGTGGGCGTAGTTGAGGAATGTCGCATTACGCATTGGCAAGCACTCTAGTATGACATAGCAGGGTTCCCACTAGCCGGGAAATGGTCCCATCATACACAACTCCACCAGTTCACGACATCCCCAGGAGCATCTAACATTGCTTCCGTTTTCACACCAGAGACATCAACATCATTCCTGAAAAAGTGGTTCTAGTCCAAAGACTGATCAAGAAAGTCCACTTGCGCCTTGATCCATCTACGAACGAGCTCCAGCTCACAACAAAGATCCACCCAAGCTCGCTTTACCATGCTCGCAAGTATAGCAAATCTTCCCGTCTTTCGAACCCAGTCTCATCGTCCCCATCATCTGGCCCATGCGCTTACCTAGATGGCTAACCCAACTCTCCACAAATACGGTTGAGCCTTGCGGTGCCGGTCTCAAGTACGTGCAGTTGACTTTTCAATCCCGGACGATTAGCGCCATTTCCATCAACTGTCCAAGTTGCGACTCAAGAGATTTTAAAAGAGAAGACCAGTACTTACTACGCCCGAATTAGCAAAAAGACTCTCCACTTGATTACCAAGAACTTACCGGTTACGCGAGACATGTCCGGTGTCCCAGAAGTTCTCCTTCATACAAGGCCCAATAGTTACCGAAGTGGTAATATCAAAGATCAGGGCCACAGCGCCGCCATGCAGGTTTCCGCCCAGATTGCACAGTTCCTTTGGCACGACGAAACTGAACAGGCTTCGGCTGTCATGCGGGTTCGCGCTGGTAGGCGTGTACGTGACCGATTCGAGTTTAAGTATTTTGGGTAAATTGGCATCATGGCCCTAAACCCCAAAGATATTAGAGAGCTGCTGGGTGAATGCAATGACAAAAAAGAGAGTGACATGCCTCGTAATCATCGTTGGATGTTATTACATCAAACTAGATGCGAGGGCTGTCAGTAAGGTACAGTGCCGTGTTGAACAGACATACCAACCCATCTTGTTACTTGCTTGCGGGCCCAGTCTGGATCGCTGTCTCTTGACCCGGTGTCGTGTCCCTTCGTAGGAGCGCTCATTTTAGCAAAACGTATGTGAGTAAACAGAGAAGGAGGGTTTACATGTGCGAAAGGCGCGCCCATAGATTGGGACAATGACCATATATAGACAAGTACCTCGGCATCTTCGCGTCGGCCGCTAGACTCGTTTCAGCCGCGACTCCAAGAAAATCCCCAAGGATCATCATAGCCCACCATGGATGATTACTGACTACCGCCCCGAAGCACCTAGCTTCCCCATACCTCCCTCCCTCCCCGCTCGTTGCACTGAAACCCAATCGCAACCATGGACGCGTCCTCGCTATTCCGCCAACTCCTGCGCATGCCCGCCGCCCACCGCAATGTCCTCGTCCAGCCCACCCTACGGCCGCACATTCGCGCCTTCGCCCTATCCACGCAATCCCTCCCCCAATCCCCGTGCCAATTCCGCTCCATCTCGGTGCCGCGTATAATTCAACCGAGCTTCTGGGCGTCCATGATACCCAAGCCGCTCAAGACGCGCACGGAAAACCCACATAGGCCAAAAGAATGGAACCCCGCTACGCCGTACATTATCCTCGGGCTGCTCGTCGGCAGCCAGGCTATCCAGATACTCTGGCTGAAGCAAGAGCGGAATCACGACTTGCGCAAGGCCGAGGCCAAAATGGGCATTCTGAGAGAGGTTATTGAGAGGGTGCAGCGGGGCGAGGATGTCCCTGTTGAAGACGCTTTAGGGACAGGGAATGAGATTGATGAGAGGGAGTGGAAACAGGGTGAGTTGGGGATTTCACAAGTGCGTGACGAGCAATGTTTGTGGTATACTGACGTTGGGCAACAGTCTTGAAGGATATCCAGGATGAGGAGGCGCTGTTTCAAAGTAAGAAGAAGAGGAAGGCGATTAGAGAAGCGGCGGCTTTGCAGGACGCAGAAAATTCCATGGGCAAAGATGGTCAAGAGAGGGTTAAGCAGAATCTTGCAAAGATGGAGGTGGAAAGTGTGGGCGGGGTCAAGTTCTACTGAGGGGTATTTGAAAGACCATGGACATGTCATCGGAAGAATGCGATGGATGGGACTTTTACGTTTGAGCCTGCAGACGAGCCAGCCGCCAGAGCAATAGAGGTATCCAAAACAATGGGGTATCGAAAAATACAAGAGGGAACCAAACATCTGTCCCAAGACGCACCTCTGGTCTCCCAAAGAACAAGAAAGAAGACCCGTCACCACTACCACTCGTCATCCTCGCTCCTCGTCTTCCGCTTCTTTCTGGAAATTCTTCTCAATTTGCATCCCCTTGACAAACTTCAACCGCTTTCCCCTCTTCTCATTCCCTAGATTATTCGAACACTTGGTGAACCCCCTAGCCTCTGGATTATCGCACAACAGCGCCAGCGTAACACCGCCGCGAACCGCATCATCAACCGTGGCCTTCTTCTGCTGCAGCACGCTACAAATTCGTCCGAGCCTCTTCTCCACAGACCTCTCGCTGATATCGACGAGCTTCCCACGCACGATTTTTTTGTGGTAGACGAGCGGCTTGTTCCAGCCGCGCTCGTGCACGGAGAGGGCGGCGTCGAAGATGTGGTGCGCGGCTGCTTCGAGGTCCAGCGCGTCGAAGGCGACGGCTTGCTCGAAGCGTGTGCGGTGGATCGAGGAGCGGCCGTCGGTTATGCTACTTATGTCGATCATGGCGTCGTAAATGCGGCGCACCCAGTACGTACCTGGCGTGAAGAAGAAAATATTAGTGTCGTGGTCTTGAGACGCACAAGGAGAGAGGTAGCTAGTGCAAGGGAAAAACCAAAAGTACTTACGTCCATGACGCTTCACTCGCTCGAGGTCTGGTGCATGTGACTTGGGAGGGATACGTCTGCGTTTGCGGTATTCTCGCGCATCCTGCCCTGTGGCGAAATGTCCTGTGTATGCTGGGTACAATGGCCTGGGAGCCTGTGGATCCAGTGGGAAGATGCCGTCTTGAGTGAGGGGTCGATAGTTTTGCTCTGTCAGCGGGCTATTGCCGTTGGTGTACATGGGCGCAGGTGGAGGGGCAGTGAAACCGGCCGTAGCACTGGCGGGAGTGGGAATAGCGAAGTCAGTGGTCGCTGCCGTGGCAGGAGTAGTCGCAGCTCGAGGACGAGCCAGGGCTGGAGCTGAAGCTGAGATTGAAGCTGGAAGTGGAGCTGTAGTGGTATCTGAAGCAGACGTTGAAAGTGGAACTTGAGCTCGGGGCCCAGATGGGCGAGGTTGAATTGGTTGGAAACCATGATAACGCATGACCCTGAGGTAGAGTTTGTCCATTTCCAGCACACCCATGTTAGACACATCTGGCAGTGGCTGCCCTGGATTGAGAATGTTGATTGGACTCGGAGATGCATGGCCATCGCTGCCATGGTCGCTGCTTGAGTCGCTACGGTGAGATGCTTGGGTCTCGTTGTCACTGTTGTCGTCGTCCGTCTGAGTAGTGATGCAGTTGGTTGGCAGTTCCGAGGATTCGTTTTGCTGGGTATCGGTGATTAAATGCGTTGCGTATTTGGGGTTGTCTCCGTAGAAGAGATTGAGATTGTCCCAAATGTTGAAGTTTGCGTCACCGGAGCTGCTAGTGTTGTTTATGTCGAAAGCTTGGTTGGAAGCAGCGTCGTTAAAAGCGATAGGCTCAATGAATTGCGCATGTCCACATGAATTGATGCCATCAGAAGCATCAAAAGGACGGAAAGAAAACGCTGTGGGATCTACAAATTCGGAATTTGCTGACCTGAGTAGATGGTCGAGGTTGTCCGATTGAGCAAGCGAGTTGAAATTGGGAAGATATGAGTTGAGCGTGAAAGCAGGAGAATTGGAAGCACGAGGTGCGTAAGGAACGGAATTGCGAAGCGGCGAGTGAGCAGCATGCGGTGAAGACATCTTGTCGGTAGAACTTGGAGTGGTGGCACCAGACTAAGTCGAATTGAATCGAACGGTGGAAGACAAGATTGAAAGAAGCGAAGCCCAACGACGAACCAGCGTGAAACTGATCAACAGTAGAAGTGGAAGTAAAGCCAAAGTCTCAACGCGACGAACCAGCGTCAGAGAAAGCGTGAATGAGAAATATGGGGGTAAGGAAATGAGGCACAAAAAAAGAGAAGAAGAAAGCAAAGAAGTGGCGACGGCGCAAGAGAGCTCAAGGTATCTGCGATGAACAAGTGATGAGACCATGACTGCTCAACCTTCTATTGTATGAATCCATGAACAATGGAGGAGAGATGGTGCTGTATTACCACTTCCATTGATGAACTCCACAGCTCCTGTGTCGATGTATTATCTGATTGGGTGAATAGCCATGTTTGTATTGTGTTGAGTGGGGTGATATCGGTGCGGCGCAGATGAGGATGGGGAGGAGACGGCCACGTGCAGAGATCTATTATCGGAGCCAGCGTTCACTTTCACCTCTCTGAACACCGCCCTGCCCACACCAGAAATCCGAAGTTGCCAAGTGCAGAGAGGGAGATGGGTTGAATAGTGGGATATCATGGGGAAAACCCAGAAATTGCATATTACGCCTATGGGCTGTCTACGTGTTTCGAATAGAAAAAGGCTACGCTCGTAATATACATTATATCTTCAACGACTGGACCCACATATCATCGGTGGCGCAGAAACGCACATCGATACGTGTATATGACGCCCGAGATAAAAAAGCGCGCCTGCTGCTGTTAGGTTTCCCAAAAATCGCAGCGTCTACCAAAAATTGAGGCCCGATGAGAATTCACAATCATCAGAGGGGACATGAGATTGCGACAGTGAAACAAAAAATGGTATAAAACGGGGAAAAGTTTGCCCTCAATCAAAGCATGATGAAGGAGAACAAGGTGAAATACGTACTATGCAGCTCAGTCTGACGCCGAACGTGACGTTCGGAATAGCTCCAAGAGTGCAAGTGGATCAGAAACGAAAACGTTCATGCAAGCTCCCGAAGCGCCTTTATCAGTATCAATGGTGTTGTGGGGCGGTTGGCGTCATGGAGGTGGTAGAGGACATAGACTTTGGATCTTGCGTACCCGTGGGGCTGAGCGTATCATCATCCATGTCCACGTTGTTCCTCCACTGCGAGAGCGTTTCATTCAAATCAGTTCTGTCGTTGGTAGGGGTGCGTTCAAAGTCGAAGCGGTCGCTCAATCGGTAAGCTTTGTTGGTTGTTTCCCAGTGGTTCCTAAGGGCATCCAGTTCAGACGCGAGGTTGTCAAGAGCCATTGAGTTCCGGGTGGCCGAAGATCCTGGGCGGTTCGTGGCTTCTGGAGTGCTAGAGCCATCGTTATGGCTGTACAGCGACTCAGCTGATGCGACACTATCGTGTCCACGGTGGCGTGCTTGTTCAGGATGCGCGATGTCGCCTGGGACCTGCGATTGACGGCGGTAGTTGTCGACCGATGATTCGAACTGATCCAAGAACATTTGGACGCGGCTTTCGGCCTCCTTTGCGCGCTCTTCCATTTGCGAATGCTGACGGCGAAGCGCCTCAAGATCTGCTTGAAATAGGGATGCCTGACCCTCTGCTTGCTTTGTGGCATTTGCCGCCGTCTCAGCATCAGCGCGAGCGGAGGCCAAATCGGACTGCAGTTGAGAAAGCTGGGTCTCGAAGCGAGCGACAGTAGCGTCCATGCTCTCCTTCGTCTTTGATAGCTCCGCGCGAAGTGCAGTACGTTCGGCATCCCATCCCGCGGTGTCTGCTTGGGGAGTAAGACTACGTGCGTCTTGCTTCCTTTGTGCTAGCTCTTCTTCGAGCTTGACATTTGCGCTCTTGTAGCGATCAAGCTCCTGCTTCATCTTCGCAAGCATCTTCTCCGTGCCCCGGAGATACTTCACAGCAGCCTGATGGTCGTTGTGCAGCGCCTGTAGCTTTTCCTCCCATTCCTTGCTGACCTCGTGCTCGCGCTCTTCGAACATACCACGCAGCTCTTCGTGTGCTTTGTTCATAGAGTCGACCTGCTGCTCTAGCTCCCGAACCCGGTTGGATTCTGGGGTACCAAACCTAGAGTTCGGGCTATCCAAAACTCTCGAGCGGCGGGCGTCTACTGGATTCAAGCCCCTCTCATCAAGGAGATTGCGAAGTGTCTTGAGCTGAACTTCGAATGCATTGCTCTCGAGACGCAGGCGCTCGTGCTGTTGATGAAGCTCGCTCTTTTCAGCCTCGTGAAGTTGCGCATCTCGCATAGCCTGCTGTAACTGTTTGCGGATTGTAAGTCCCTCACGGCTCGACTGTTCTTGATAAGCCTCCAGACCAGCGATGCGTTCTTCTGCACGACGGAGCCTTTCCGAGGCTTGATCGGCTGCCATTTGGTTTTTGCGAGCCATGGCGGTGGCCGATTCAAGTTGTTGCTGTAGTACAGTTACGCGCTCATTAGCATTCGCATCATCGTGTTCAGCTCGCTCGGTCATGTTCTGCAGACCCGAGAAAACAGCAGTGCGATGAATGCGCGCTTCCTCAGCGTGACTCTCTGCCAGCTCTTCTGCGTCGCGAAGCTTTTGTGAAGTTGCTTCCAGCTCAGTCACGCGCGCTTCGTGTTCACTGCGCAACTGGCTAAGTTTGTGGCGCAGCGTGTCGCTCTGCTCTCGTTCTTCATTAAGTTTCTTTTCCAGCAACGCCGTCTTCTCTGAAGACGCGTGAACTGCATCGCGCAAGGATTGTATAATGGCAGTCTGAGCCTTCGATTCGTCAGAGGCTTTGGCAAACTTGGCACTCAGTTCTTGCTTGTCAATAGCCAAAAGCTTTGATGACGACTCTGCCTCTGTAGCACTTGTAGAGACTTCCCTTGCTATTCTCTCAGCCTCATGAAGCTCTGCGCGCAGGCTCTCTGATTCGGCGGTAGCCTTTTGTCGGGTCGAATCTAATTCATTGACGCGCTTCTGCGCAGCTTCGGCCGTCTCCTCTGCCAGTTGCTTTGCTTTCCTTTCTGCCTCGATTTGACGCGTCAGCTGTTCAGCCTTGGTAGATAATTCAGCTTGAGCAGCTACGGAGACAGCCAACCGACGATTGACATCTTGAAGGCGATCAGCATCAGGCGTGTCCACGTTCCGGTTTCCGTCAGGCTGTGGCGTCCCGTTGTGGCTACCCCCTCCATGGGCAGCAAGCTTTGTCTTGGCGTATATTGCTTCACTGACAGCAGCATCTCGCTGTCTTTCTACTTCAGCAATTCTCTTCGCTGCATCATCGCCTTGGGACTTGATGGAAGTTTGGACCCGTTCGAGTTCCGTCTTCATCTTCAAAAGCGCCTCCAAAAGTGGCTTATCCTCGTCGCGGAATGCGTCGGCCGATCGTTCGTCGAAAACCGGGCTTGTTGAAGTACCAGCATTGTAACCCGCCCTACGAGCTAGGGCAAGTTCTGAGGCGTACCATGCGTTGCGGCTCTTGACATGCTGAAGTTCTCGAATAAGCTCGCTATTTCGCTGATCAGTCACAGGGGATGCATTCTTTGCACTGTCGATGCGCATATGTTCAACCTCTCGGCCTGGACCACGATGTTGCTGATTATCTAGCGATTGCCTTGTCAACTGGTCTGTGCTCTCTTGGGAAGCTTGCTGGTGATGAGATCTTGATGTATTTCGCGAAACAGTGCTGGCCGACCGCATGCTCTCCATTGACTCTTTCGGCGCTCGTTGACTAACGGCATCGGACATCTTCCGTTGTATGTCGTTAGCGAGGGGACTCTCCCGCGTCATAGGGGACATGTTTTCTTTGTTCAGACCAGACACAGCGCCGGTGTCGAGAGGTGGACCATAGACACGATCGTTCCTGGTAGGAGTCCTACTCCTAGACTTGGCAGCTCCTTGCATATTTGCCCCGTTCTCTCGTGGTTGTGGCGGTTGCTGAAGCGGCGGAGGACCTTGAGGCGGGGGACCAGCGGCACGAGGGAGTCTTGATCCTACTGGCAAAACCCCGTTCACCACGTTGTCTGGGTTTCGTGTAGGTTGAGGGGACGTCATCACACTCTCGCGCACAGGGGGCGATCCGACTTTAAGGGGCGGATTGCTTTTTTCACCCCCACTCATCTTCCGTTGAGTAGTCGGTGGCTGCTGTGGAGGGGCACTCTCATTGGGCGGATATCTGATCTTCGATGTGTCCAGAATGTAGCTGAGACTGAGCTCGTTCTTGTCGCTGACAGAAGAACTGGGCTCGCCAGCCAAGACGACGATGTGCTTCCCAAACGCAGTCATGCTATGTCCAGATCTGGCTGACGGTGAATGGCCCATGTTTTGGAACATGTACCAACGGCGAGACGAGATGCGGAACGCTGCAAGATCGCCTAGGTCGACTCCTTCCTGAGTGCGGCCACCAAAGATGTACATGGTGTCCTTCACAAGGGCAGCCGAATGACCTTCGCGAGCCACAGGAATGTAGCCTATACAATCGAGCTCAGTCCACGAGTTGGAGCGCGGGTCATATGTCCAGACATCATTGAACCAGGTCATGCCATCTGTACCACCAAAACTAAGATTAATTAGCAAATGGAGGCGTCGCTGTCAACCGAGCAGAGTACGTACAGGTAAAGTTTGTCATTCCAGGTAACCACTGAGTGGTTGGTGCGAGCTGGGGGTGATCTGCCTTGCGGAGACGCTTGTTCTTTGGTGTTTGGAAGCAGAACCTCCCAACGGCTTGCAGAAGATTGCAATGAGTTCAAGTCGAAGGCCACAAGATCGTTGAAGAAGAACCCCTCGACCTGCCCACCAAATATGTATATCTTGGAGCCGAGGATGTTCAAAGTATGTCCATAGCGACCAGTGGGGCGGGGGCCTTGAGGGAGTGCGCGCGACCAGTGTTTCGTTGCTGGAGTATGTCAGTTGGGTCCAGGAGTATTGCCAAGATGTACAAACAGGTATTGAGCAGATAAAGCGTATCGTCCAGGTCGTCGTTGTCAGCTAATTTTGTGTCTCCTCCGAATACAATAAAAGCATTGCCAACCAGCAAACTGGCATGTCCTACCCGCGGTCCAGGGCCATCTCCAGTGGTAGAAATGGGATAGCACGCCATGCTGCCATTGCCCATCTCAGTCAGCCACAGATCGCCTTTGACTGTTGCACCGCCCACAAGTCCTCCCATGAGGTAGATGGTACCATCTTTCGAGGCCGTGGCATTAATGGCAGCACCGTATCGGGGAAAGGGGTTACTGGTTGTGAAATTCAGCCGCCGGGAAGACCAAGGGTAGGGGGATTCAGGTGAATTGCCAGCAAGTTTGGCAGTTGGGTTCTGCAGCAGTTAGCACGGGCACGAAGCGAATGAGATAGACTGGGCCGCACCTGAAGATTCGGGTCCGTCTTCTCGCGCAGAGCCTTGGGCTCTGGAGCTGGTGCACTTCCGACCTCTCGGAGAGAGCTCAAGGAATTATTCACGCTGCCTCCAGGGGTCGACGTCTGCGTTGGGGGACCTTCGCGCGTCTTTTCGACCTGGCGAATGTTGGCTCCATTGGCAGCGGGTGATGGCTGTCCTGGGCCATGCGACGATGTGATTTCCCTTGTGGCTGGTGGGAGGGCGTTGGTGGGTTGTTGTTGTTGCTGCTGCTGCTTGCTCTTCTTACCGAAGAGAAAGGACATGGCGGCAGGAGTGCTGCGAGTGCGTTGTTGCAAGAGCAGCCTGGGCCTATCGCGCACGCATTCGGAATGCGATGGCGGTGAATGCGCTTCTTGGGGTGGTGACGGCTAGGGCAAACAGGGCAGAGGCAGAAGAGGTGCAGAGCCAGCTGTTGATGGCGAAGTATTCTGGCGGAATCAAGGACGGAGGCGCGCGCGCATGTCGTACGGTTTGGGGATTGCAGAGAAACAGAAGCCGTGGTTGAGCACAGCAGGAGACAGAAGCGTGGAATGGATAGATGGGTTAAGGGCGGCAACTTTTGGCGATATGGATAGAGAGCGGCGAGGAGAGCAACGAGATGGCTGTGGACGGGGCAGCAAGTCCAAGAGCTGACTTTTGATTTGAACAAGCAAACGTACAAGGGAAAGGCGACAGACAACGGTCGGGTGCTAGGTACAGAGCGCAATAGCCTCCCTGCCTCCCAAGCCCTGTTCACACGGCGCGCCGCCCCTGAGAAGTGTCCGGGAGGATCAGCGGGCGCCGACGAGCCTAGGGGCGCTGCCGGCCACCATTGGCTGCGGCCGACGGAGCATGCAGACGGGCCTGACAGCAAAAGGTCCAGTATCGCTGTCGGATACCAAGACGTGAAGGGTGCGCAACTGCTAGCGTCCCAGCCAGTGTGCCTGGTCCGCCGTGGTCTCGCCAGCACTGCCGGACACGAAGCACCGGAGAATGAGGGGGAAGAAGACGTGGCTCTCCCGCCGGACTCTGCCCGTGTGTAGCTTACGTTACGTCGTCGGTGGTTGCGTCGTCACTTCGCGTGCATCCCGTCACGCCTCCCACACCGCGGTCCCCCTTTGGGTCTAGCGCGACAACAGCCTCGAGCTTGCTTGCATAGGGTAGCCAACGTCGACGTGCAACTATCGTGCCTTGTTCAGACCGTTCCCAACCCGTCACCGGCGCAGGGCCTGTCATCTGGTAACTCACACACCACTCACTCTGCCGTTCCCCCGGTCGCGCCCCCCTCCACGCGCGCTTCAGAAGCCACCCGCTATGGGCTCCGCCGTCGCCGTCACTGCTCGCCGAAGCTCATGATGAGAACTGCCAACGAACTTCCTCTCGTCAGCGGCCACATCCACCCAAACCCGCTTGCCTCGCACGCTCCCGCGACCGCCGGTATGAATGGCACTGCCCAACCCTCGCAGCTGCTGCACTCGGGGCCTGCGGCCGTCTCATCGCGTCCCAACACCGCCATAGCTGCCAATGCGTCGCCAACCTCGGACCTGGACGACCCCATGCCCCCCGCCCGTCCTGCCTCGAATGGCCCGCAGTCTGCCCGCCCCGGATTCGCACGTGCAAGGAGCGACTTTGGCCCTCGCCATCCTGTCTTGCCGTCCGAAGGCGCCGAGGAAGGAAGCGTAGACGGCCATTTCAAAATCCGTCATGGCTGGGACGACCAACTGAACTCGGAAGAGTACAGCAATCTGCTCACCTCGGTGCGTTGACCGCTACATACTAGCTTGCCGCCGCGGGAAAACTAACTCGCCCGACAGAATTTCTTCATGTACTACACCGACAAGAAACACGAGACCGGCGGACACCCCAGGCACGAAGACAGCGCCTTTCCCGTCCAGGAATGGCGAATGCGAGACCGTCTGAAGACCGTCTCTGCCGTCCTCGCTCTCTGCCTCAATATCGGCGTAGACCCACCCGACGTAATCAAAACGAATCCCTGTGCAAAAGAAGAGTGCTGGATCGACCCCACCGTAACTTCCCAGACGCCAGGACACACTCCCATGAATCAGATTGGCAAAGCCCTCCAAACCCAATACGAGCAGTTGAGCATGCGCACGCGCTACAAGCTGCTGCTCGATCCTACAACAGAAGAGACAAGGAAATATGCCTCGACACTGAGGCGCAATGCCCGCAACGAGCGAGTCTTGTTCCACTACAACGGGCACGGTGTTCCGAAACCCACCTCCTCTGGTGAGATCTGGGTGTTTAACAGAAACTACACGCAGTATATTCCCCTGTCGCTCTACGACCTGCAGTCCTGGATCGGCGCCCCTAGTCTCTTTGTTTACGACTGCTCTGACGCCGGTCTCATCATCAGCAACTTCAACCGCTTCGCTGAAAAGCACCAGGCAGAATTCGAGGAGGCGCGCCGAAGGGACCCCAGTGTTGAGCATGTCGACTTCAGTGATTGCATTCATCTGGCAGCATGCAGGGAAAAGGAGTCCCTTCCTACAAACCCCGAACTGCCTGCCGATATCTTTACCTCTTGCCTTACTGACCCCATCACCATGGCAGTGCGCTTCTTCATATTGCAAAACCCTCTCCCTACAAAAGTCGGCCTTAAAGATGCTCACAACATTCCAGGCAAGGTTTCCGAGCGTAGAACGCCCATTGGTGAATTGAACTGGATCTTCACTGCCATTACTGACACCATTGCCTGGAATTCTCTATCCAAACCACTGTTTAAGAAGCTATTTCGTCAGGATTTGATGGTCGCTGCCCTCTTCCGCAACTATCTTCTCGCACAACGCATCATGCGTGCCTACCACTGCAATCCTGTTTCCCATCCTGAGATTCCCCAAACACATGATCATCCGCTCTGGCGCAGTTGGGATCTTGCTGTCGAGCTGATCTTGGCCCAGCTACCTGCTCTTCAAGCCGAGGCTCGTGGCGAAGGGGAATACCACTACAAGCACTCCGATTTCTTCTCAGAGCAGCTGACCGCGTTCGAGGTATACCTAACCCAGGGCGCAGTGGAACAGAAAGTACCAGAACAACTCCCTATAGTGCTGCAAGTGCTACTAAGTCAAGTTCACCGACTACGTGCGCTCATTCTGCTTTCAAGTTTCTTGGATCATGGACCTTGGGCTGTAAATCTCGCGCTCAGCATCGGAATCTTTCCATATGTGCTTAAGCTTCTTCAATCTCAAGCAAACGAACTCAAGCCGGTCATGGTATTTATCTGGGCTAGAATTCTTGCTGTTGATCAATCCTGCCAGGCCGATCTTCTCAAGGACAATGGCTATCAGTATTTTATCAACATATTCAACCCCAACTCTGGTACTTCATCAAGCCTCCATGAGTCTGTTCATATGCTAAAAGTGAGCAGGCATCCCAATTCAAAACGCTAGCGAACACCGCGCCATGTGCGCTTTCATTGTCTCCATGTTCTGTAAAGACTATAATCAAGGACAACGCGCTTCACTGAGCACGGAGCTGGTGGAGAGCTGTCTAGATCAGCTCAAAGACATGCAGAATCCGCTGCTGAGACAGTGGTCATGTCTCTGTCTGAGTAAGCTCTGGGTCAACTACGAAGAAGCCAAGTGGGTCGGCATACGATGCATGGCGCATGAGCGGCTATGCGACCTTGTCGTGGACCCCGTCGCTGAAGTAAGAGCTGCAATGCTACATGCGCTGGCGTCGTTCCTCGGCATCCGCGACGTTACTCCACAGGTGGCCAATATTGAGGAGTCCATCGCTTCCATGATTCTCATCATGACCATGGATGGTAACAGCATGGTGCGGAAAGAATTGCTCATATTCTTCTCGACATTTGTTGCCCGCTACAAGAGCCGTTTCGTCGTCGCCGCGTTCGAACAATTCTCCGAAGAAAGCGCAGACTCGAATGCAAAGCAACCAGATGATAAAACTGGCGAAGCACACATGAAGAATCGGACCGGTGCAACGGGTAGTATCTCTGAATTGGCATCTTGTTCGCAGAACACGATCTACTCTGCGATTTGGAAGGAGCTGTTGGTCATGTCAGTTGACCCGCATCCAGAAATCGCAAAAGACGCGGGTATTGTCGTGGATTACATCCTGATGGCATTAATCGAATCCTCTTTGGCCAATTTTGTACAGCCACAGTTGGACGAAACTCTCCAGCACGTGCCAGCACCTCGTCCGATGCGTCGCGCGGTAGAGGAAAGCTCAGTCCCTCAAAAAGCGTCAAACCCTCCAACGCCAACAAAGGACTCTACGTATTTGTCTCTCTTTGGCGGTATCAGAAAATCTACAAGTGTTGGTGCTTCGCTCAAGAGTCTCTGGACCGGCCAGGATGCAGCAAGCCCCAGGCAGGGTTCGTCGGGGAGAAGTGGTGCCGAGGGTGCCCAAGTCCCTGCTATATCCCGTCCTCAGACACCAGAAAGACACCATGCCGAGCAGCAACCAACATCTCGGGGATATAGACATCGGAACCTGACCGAAAAACCAGAAATTCCACTCAAGAGTGTGTTTTTCGAATGGTCAGTGGAATACTTCCAGGAGCCTCAGATGAAGCCGACAGAGGCCGATGAGCCAGGAAGTACAGATTACAACGGCAGACTATGGCGCAGAAACCGCAACGACAAAATTATTGCCGAGACACAGCCACTGAAGGACATCGCGGTTTCTAACCGCTGGGATGTGCCTCGGGGCTACTTCGACAACCTGAGCCAACCTGCAAAGATGTGTTTTCACCAATTCGAAGATCATCTTATTGTAACTGACACACGAGATACTGTCAACATATTCGATTACTCAAATTCCGTCAATCGTATTAACAGCTTCTCCAACGGAAACCCGCTCGAATCAAGAATAACAGACGTACGGTTCATCAACGAAGACGACCAAGCGCTCTTGATGACTGGGTCTTCCGACGGTGTTATCAAAATCTTCCGCAATTACGATCGCAAAGGAGAGACGGAATTAGTCACCGGATTCCGAGCCCTGACAGACCTTGTTTCAAGCAACAAGAATGCGGGGCTCGTCTTCGACTGGCAGCAAGGCAGGGGCTTGATCCTTGTTGCTGGCGACGTCAAGGTCATTCGTGTATGGAATGCCGGAACTGAGGTGTGCACAAATGTAAGTTTTATCTGGACTCATGAAGCTTCACCATGACTGACTTGGATAGGATCTTCCTGCACGATCAGGTTCTTGCATCACATCATTAACGTCAGATCAAGTAGAAGGAGATGTGTTCGTTGCTGGATTCGGTGATGGCGCCATCCGCGTGTACGACCAACGCCAGAAACCTGCTACTGCTATGGTCAAGGTCTGGAAAGAGCACAAACAGTGGATCACCAATGTACACCTACAGCGTGGAGGGCAGCGCGAGCTTGTGAGCGGCTGCCGTGGAGGCGAAGTCAAACTATGGGACATCCGCTGGGACCGAAGTGTGAAGACAATTCAGGCAACTTCCGACACCCTGAGAACACTCAGTGTACATGAGCACGCTCCGGTATTCGCTACGTATGTCTCTCCAACTCCCCAACTCAACTTAATACACTAACACTCTCAGTGGCACACAGCGACACCGGGTAAAGATCTTCAACATCAACAACGGCCAGCCTGTGTCTCACCTCGAGCCCTACTCGGGCTTCCTCCGCGACCGATCTTCTCCCATCTCTGTGACGGCTTTCCATCCCCATCGCCTGATGATCGCGGCGGCAGCAGCGCACGACACCCATGTCAACATCTTTTCGTGCCACGAGCCCAAGAACTCGGCTGTCAAGACGGTGAAACTTTGGGACGGAAATGCCACGGCATCGAGCCGATCGTCTATTCACGGTTGATTGGGTTTGTCATTCGTTTCATGGATGAAGCCTGGGACGGTATCACTTCACGGCGTGCAGCGGGGCTCGGAAAGGGCCCATCTTCTACATTATACCCAGCCACATTAATTAGTAATTCAGCACGAATTGACACACGCACCTTGTAAGCTTTTCGAAAAATGTCGTGGTTGATATGGCTAGCTCGTGTGCATGAGCCACAAGTGGTGGCGGCTTCGATATGACGCCGCGGGGATGGTGGGGCTGTGATTCATCCATGCGTGCCCCACTATCCAATTCCGACTCACACCACACAAGTTTGGAACACGAACCAGAGCCCAGAAGATCCAACACAAGTACAATGAGTGACGCAGCACCAGCCAGCGGTGAGCCGCCCTCCAAGAACGCGTTGAAGAAGTTGCAGAAGGAGAAGGAGAAGGTCAGCGTTGTGCCTCCTGTTCCAGGCTTGACCTACTAACATTTGCGTAGGCGGAGAAGAAGGCCGCTGCCCAAGCCCGCGAACTCGCTGAGCGCACCAAGAAAGCTGCCGAAGACGCTGCCGACGTATCGGCCGACTCATATGGCGAGCTCCCCCTCATCGGATCCAAGGACTACAAGCCCACGGGAACCCCACGCACCGAGCTCGCCGAGATTGCTAGCAATGAGGACAAGGAGATCACATTCAGATGCTGGGTCGAGAACGCCAGAGTCCAATCTGCGAAGCTCGCCTTCCTGAACCTGCGCCAGAACCTCAGCACCGTGCAGGCAGTTGTTGCGGCCAGCGACAAGCTGAGCAAGCAGATGGTAAAGTTCTGTGGCAATATCAGTACTGAGAGCACACTTGTTGTCACCGGTCTGGTCAAGCGCGTAAAGGAGCCCATCAAGAGCGCGACTATCACCGATTTCGAGATCCACATCCAAAAGCTGTTCGTTGAGGCTAGCGCCGAAATTCCGCTACCACTTCAAGTCTCGGATGCCGAACGACCCATGCCAATCGAAACAGCAGCAGAGGAGGGCGAGAAAGAGGGCGAGGGCGACGAGCGCCCGCTTGTCAGTCTGAACACAAGGTTGAACAACAGGACACTCGACCTTAGAGCCAAGATCAACCAGTCCATCTTCGTCATCAAGAGCGGCGTGTGCGCCTTGTTCCAGGAGTTCCTTTCTAAGAAGGGCTTCGTTCTGGTTCACACTCCAAAGATACTGTACGTGCTTAACTGTCATCCATCTATACATGCGCTGACATTCTATCAAGTGGAGCTGCGTCTGAAGGCGGAGCTAACGTCTTTGAACTCAAATATTTCGGTCGTCCCGCCTACCTTGCTCAGTCACCACAATTCTACAAGCAGATGTTGATTGCATCCCGCTTCCAGAAAGTCATGGAGATTGGTCCTGTTTTCCGTGCCGAGAACTCCAACACCGCCCGTCATCTTACAGAGTTCACCGGCCTGGATTTGGAAATGGAATTCCAGGAGAACTACCATGAAGTCATGGGCGTTTTGGAAGACCTTATGCTCTTCATCTTCAACGAGCTCAACGCACGCTACAGCAAGGAGACGGAGCTTGTGAGAGGTGTCTATCACGTTGAGCCATTCAAGCTGCCCGAGTCTGGCAAGGTGCCCAGAATTCCATTCCAAGAAGGTATCAAGATGCTTCGTGAAACTGGCGAGGAGCTTGGCGATTATGATGACCTGAGGTAAGTGCGGTCTGCCTCAGCCTTTACAATCATCTAACACGTGCAGTACCCCACAAGAAAAGAAGCTAGGCCGTCTTGTTCTCGAGAAGTACAACACTGATTTCTACACTCTGGACCAATTCCCTCTCGCTATCCGCCCCGCCTACACCATGCCATCACCCGCCGATCCTGCACTCTCAAACTCTTACGACATGTTCATGCGAGGCCAGGAGATTTGCTCGGGTGCGCAGCGTATTCATTCCTCCACTCTCCTTGCGGATCAAATGCGCAAGCACGACCCTCCAATCGACCCCGCGGCTGCTGGAACCAAGGACTACGTCGACTGCTTCAAGTACGGATGCCCGCCACACGCTGGAGGAGGCTTCGGTCTGGAGCGAATCGTACAATTCTGGCTGGGACTGCCCAACATCCGCATGTGCAGCCTGTTCCCGCGGGACCCCCAGAGGGTCGTCCCCTAAGGGCAGTACAGTTGAGGCTGGTGAAGATTAGCTTGAGATGGTCGCTCTACGAGGATGTGGGCAAAGAACATGCATGTGTCACTACACTGAGCGGGTAGGTTCGTAGAAAGAAGCAGACATTGTAGTGCAAAGTTTGGGCAGTGGAAGACATTGGGAGACGAGCTACTGTCAAATATCGCGAAGTTAATCTCTGTTTACTTCATTCAGAGCACCAGTGACCCCATGTGCTAGCTAGGAGACTACAACAAGAGAAGCCAGATGATATCCAATAACAAGTGGCATCCTCATCTTCTCGTACAACTGCGTCATCTTCCTACCTAACATCTAAATGCGCGCAGAATAGCCCGGTTGTCTGATGGGGTTTCGACGTGATGGGGCGCAACCCGATGCGTGAGGCGGGTCCATTGGTCGAAGCCTGATAGCTTTCTTCCACAGTAGGAGGCCTGACCAACCAGAAAAGAGGTATTTCAGTCTCTCCGAACATGCGATTCGCGAGGCTCATATTCCAATCTTGGCACGTGGGTACACTGTGAGCTTTGTGCCATGGCGATTGTCCCCGTTGGCCGAGATTTCGAGAACTGCGGCGTCGTCCTTATCAGCGCCTTTGCTCCCAGATGTTGACCGCGCATGTCGATGCTATTCCTGAGACGAATCTTGAACAAGATGCTCTCTCTTCGCAGGTACCCGGGGATTTGACAGGCGTTCCTTGGCCTATGAACAATGCTTCAGAGTCGCTGCAGCAAGCTTTCGCTGTGCTTCGTCTCCAAGAGCGGCAGAGTCCACCTCTTGTATAGCTTGTCCAATAGCCAATGTCGTCTTCACGTTTCCGCCATCCACGTGGACCAGCCCGTTCCGGCCGACTGTAACTTCAAAGCCGACTTTTGCGCCCATGGTCTCCAACAATGGTATGCCACCTCTTGCTGCAAGCATCCTCCTCGCCATGCCCAGGCTGATTCTGAACACCATTCCGCCTTTCAAGAGACCGAGTCCTTCCCCCTTCCCGGTAGAAGGATCCACGCAGGTAAGTTCGGACGGAAGGTCCTTGCCAGCACTGGCGACGCGACAGTATACTAAAGAGTTTGGGGAAAGCTGGGGTCTGGTCTTCTTGGTCGCGCCCTCGAATGCCAAGTGGGGGAGCGTTGCTGGAGGCGTGTTTGGGGTGAGGAGGCAGCTGAAGTTCTCGGCGGCAGATCCATTGACAGTCGCTATGACGAGGTCACCAGCGAAAGGAAGGTACTATGGGAAACGTAAGTGGTTCTGCAGAGTAGGAATGGAGACGACAAGATGCAGTACCCTTCCAGTGTTGTATTCCACAGAGGCAGCATTCTTCTTGTTGTCCGTGACCAGCGCGCCCGCAACTGTGGCCGTGACCGTGTCTGGGGGAATGTGTCGCAGACCAGGACCAATGGTCAAAGTCTTCTTCTTGCCTGTTCCGTGGGGTAGAAGACTCTTGGCGATCTCATCGCCAGGCAGGACGATTGTCGCCGACGAAGCCATGTTGGACGAGAAAGAAATGTCGGTGTCGTACTGCAGTACTTTGATGTTCAGCAGCATGTGCAGTGAGCTCATTCCGAAGAAGCCCGTGCGCTTCCGAGAAAAATGCACCTCCGTACCTTTCGCCGACTTTTGAATTTCTTAGCCGCGAAAGAAAACAGTACACGCGCTGGGACTGCAAAAACCACCCAGATATCTCGTATCTTTCTGCCCTTGCATCCCTGAAACTTAGACCCGGGCATCCAATTCCCGTTGTTTAGGCTTCTTTCCAGACCCCAGCCTGTTCCCCGCGCAAGATGAGTGCGCAAGCAGACCCCGCGCAGCGGGTTGCGATAGGAATCTCCTTTGGCAACTCGTACAGCTCCATTGCCTTCACCACTGGTGTGAGTATACCATGCCGCCCATGCTGTCTACTCGACATTGTTGACACCAAACAGGAGGGTAAAGCAGAGGTCATCGCCAACGAAGATGGAGGTGCGCCGTTTCATGCATGCCCACATTCTCGCCAAAGCTAATCTTTCCAAGACCGCCAAATTCCCTCGACCCTGTCCTATGTCGAAGGAGAAGAACTCCACGGTGGACAGGCCAAGCCTCAGATCGTTCGCAATGCGAAGAACACTGTCGCATACTTCCGTGATTTCCTTGGCCAAGAGTAGGCAGTCCGACTCTCTGTGCCCAACATCGCTGACAAAACGAAGCTACAAGTCGATAGATCCCTCCCCATGCCACCAGTCGGCCCATCCTGTACAAAACGAAGATAGCGTGGCCTTTAGCATCCGCGATACCAGCGAAGAACAGGAGAACACCGTTTCCGTCGTCGATGTCACCACGCGCCATTTGAAGAGACTCCGCAGCTCTGCCTCCAACTATCTTGGGAAGGAGGTCAACGCTGCCGTCATCACCGTACCTACAAACTTCTCCCATGCCCAGAAGGAGGCGCTCAAGAAGGCATCCACAAATGCTGGCATCGAGGTCTTGCAGTTCATCAGCGAGCCCACCGCTGCTGTCCTGGCCTACGATGCCCGTCCCGGCGCTCAGCTCGCGGACAAGGTCATTGTCGTCGCTGACCTGGGCGGCACTCGATCCGACGTCGCTGTCGTCGCATCCCGTGGCGGCATCTACACCATCCTGGCGACCCTGCACGACTACGAAGTTAGTGGCTTCCAACTTGACCAGGTCCTCATGGACCACTTTGCCAAGGAGTTTATGAAGAAGAACAAGTCAGCTGGTGACCCCCGTGAAAACGACCGATCGCTGGCGAAGTTGAGGCTCGAATGCGAAGCCGTCAAGAAGGCCCTCTCCATTGGTTCCACTGCGAACTTCTCCGTTGAAAGCTTAGTAGGTGGTGTCGACTACACTGCCACCATCAACCGTACCCGATACGACCTCTTGGGCAACAAGCTGTTTTCTGCCTTTGCCCGTCTTGTTACCCATGCTGTTGAGAAGGCCGACTTAGATCCTCTTGACGTATCCGAGATTGTATTGGCTGGTGGAAACGCCAACACACCAAAGGTTGCCTCCACCGTACGCTCAGCCTTCCCTGAATCTACGGTTGTCTTGGCCCCCTCCACCTCCACAACAGCCATCAACCCCTCAGAATTGGCTGTGCGTGGTGCCGCCATCCAGGCCAGCCTCATCCAGGAATTCGAGCTTGAGGACATCGAGCAGAGCACGCACCCCATGGTTACTGTCACCCCTCACCTTCCCACCGCTGTCGGTGTACTGTGCATCTCGGGCGATGAATCGAACGGCATTTTCCATGCCATCATCGACGCAGAGACGCCACTTCCCGTCCGAAGGACTGCGACCATCACCACCCCACGAGAGGGTGGAGACGTGCTCATCAAGCTCGCTGAGGGCTCACGGCACATCAAGGTCACCAAGCCACAGCCCAAGCCTAAGGCTGAGAAGAAGGAAGATGACTCGGAAGAGGACAGCGATGAGGACGATAGCGAAGAGGAAGAGGAGGAACTGAGGGAAAAGACATGGAAAATTGGCCATGCGCTGAGCGAGGCTGCGATTCGTGGCGTGAAGAAGGGTGCCAAGGTCGAAGTGCAAATCAACATTGGCGCCGACCTCAGCATAAACGCCATCTTCCGCGAGGTCGGAGGCAAGGGCGGTGTTCGTGGTGTAGTCCAAGGAACCAAGGTGAACGGTAACGCATAGAGAGAGTTTGGATTGATTCCCACTTCTCCTCACTAACAACTCACGTTCAATCTCTTGAGCGGTAATACAAGGGATATATAGACAGCTTATTTGTCTTTTTCTGGTTTACCGACGGAGTCAGCAAAATAGCTTCCTTTTTTTACATAGACTTTGGCTTGAGATTTGAATACGACCATCATGACTAAAGAGGATGACGACTTTACGAATTGATGTGAAAAATGCTTAACCATTTCCTTCATCATCGATTCTTCAACAGCCGAAACCTAGGTCTCATCTTCCTCCCCATGGCCGTATTTTTTCTCCATTCGTCATAGTCAACATGCTGCGTCGAGCCCAGCGCCTCAGCAACCTCTCCATAATGCCATCTGCGCTCGACCCAATTCTCCCTATCTAGCTCCTCAACGAGCAGATACTCCAACGCGCCCAACTCATCTTCATTCTCCTTGTCCCACTCGGTACTCGCGCCAACACTCAAGTAGCGCAAACGGCCCAAGTACCGCTCATCCATCAAGCTGTACAAATCCGTGGGCGTGAAATTGCGCGCCGGATCGCCATGTCGTCCACTGGAAAGGACAGTCAGACTAGTAAGCTTTTTGGCATCGGCCCAGCAGCGTTGAGCCGACCAATCCGCCGGCATGTATCCGAAGCGCGAATCAATGTAATCCAGCGCAATGGTCAGACAAAGCAGATTAGGAAGCCAGTCTAGTACGCCATTTAACCGCCCTTGTTTCACAGCCGGTAGATCCCTCAGTTCGACATTGGTCAGACTGTGAGCGAGACTGCTCAGCAGCGGCTTGATGCCGTGTTGGTCGAGCCCTGGGCTGTGATGGATGCTTAGTGAGGAGAAAGTCGGTGGGAAGTGTTCCGGTTGCTGTAACATGTCCCAGAGGAATTGACCGGATACGGAGCCGGAGAGGGCGAGATGTTGCAGGTTTGGGGGCCAGCGAATGTTTGATGTGGGAGATGCATGTTTTTCGTAGCGCGAGGAGCAGCGGGGGAGGTAGAGTTCTTGGAGCTGGGTCAGTTGGCGGATGGTTTGGTTGAGGGAGGCGAAGTCGATGCACTCGGATACTCTGCCGAAGCTGGTGTGTTAGTCAAGATTTGTATTGACATGGATCTATTTAGGAAAAAGGAATACTTTTTGTTCTGAATTTTATTTTTCGGTGCGGGCGACGAGGTAAGGGTTTCTTTGGTGTGTATTTGGAAGACTTATCGTGATTACTTACAGGCTTAAATCTAAAACGCGCAATCGAGTGCACTTGCTCAGGCTAGCCCAGCAATTTATTGCAAAGCTAGCTTGAGGCGCGACAAAAATCTCCAGAGAAGATTTCGTGCGGCCTAGTAACCTCGCTGTTGTGGATTTGGCGCCTTGGTGAACAATATGGGAGAGATCAAGGTCTTTGACTAAACTTGCTAACGGCGATGGCTTTTCAATCAAGTCAGTCTGTTTGCTTGCTTCACTTGAACTGGGAACCTCTCAAGGGAAAGTATAATCACCTTTATGCGCGCATTAACAGAAGGACTTATTGTACGAACGAAGAGTTCGTACGCACCGCCTTGTAGATACGGTGCTTCGTATAACGGCTGTATGGCTACCTGGAATAACCCGATAAGTGAAAATGTATCAAACGGTCCGTATTTGAGCTATAACATACATCGTACCACTGCCTATTTCCATTAGACCACGTACAGCAACAATCTGGATAGTTGCATCAACATACCTATTCACAGCAGAGAATCGGGCCAAGACTATCTGCCTCTCGACCCTGCCCCACGCGTCGAAGTGACCTAGGATCTCGAGTAGCAACTCATCGGGCAGGTAGTTTGCATAGTCTTTTGAGGTAAAGGTCGTCATGGCTCATGTAAGCGGGGATTGTTATTATGTTGATTGCTTGAGACTGATCCTTGTGAAGGATGGGGCTGCAAGAGATGCGGAAGTTGAGATGACGCACTAGTGGATTTGCGCTTATCTCCTTGTTAACACCGAGCCAGGGCTGGACAACGCGACTTGCAGGTGGCGCGTCGCTACGCCAATCACCACGCGAACAATGTGGTACAAAGAACGCCTTCTTCTCTTTTGTGAGGCGCAGTTTGGGATCGGCTATGCAATACATGCGAGCACTTATACTGTTTCTTTTGTAAACAGATGTGAAGATCCTTTAGCTACTCTTACTCTATCGTGAAGTATAACAGCGCATAGCTGAGTACAGAAAAGTCAATGAGTGGCTTAGCGTTTCTCCTCGTTTCATTGTTCCATACCCCTACCTCACTTTATGCTGAGCAAGGATGGATCCATGGTTGCGGTTGCCAACCAACTCAGCCACAATATGGTCATTTATTCGCGTGACTTGAAGGTTGGATTCGTCAACAACCAGAACATGGTAGCTAGGGCTGAGAACCTCAGACCTGGTGATTTGATGTAAATATGGTCCTTCTCACGTCCTCAACTAATCGATAACAGTTACCTAGGTTCATGCGGTGGTTGGAATGATAGTTGATCAAGGGCATAGCATACTACAAGTGTATGCAAGACCCAAGCTTCAGTCTCATGCACTTTCTTAATACCCAGAAGCACAGTGTGCAACATGAATTTATAGATTGAGATGGTAGTATGAGTTCAAGAGATTTGTTTGCCAGTTTCCCTTGCGACAGCCCAAGCTACGGCGTCCCACACATCACCTACGATCTTACTTGGCTCGGGTGATGGTTTTGTGCCTTTTGAGTAGACACCAGTCTCCACTAATATGCTAGCCCAGTCTGTGCCGTATGAACTCGTATAGTTGTTGCCGCCAGCGATGTCACTGGCAGGGTTGTCACCGACCATGTATACGCGCTTGAGATGGTCTAGAGTGCTACCGTGCTGTTGCATCAGGTGAGCCCGATGTGCTATGAGCCGCTTTTCGGCGAACTCGTAGGTAGGGCGGTGTGGTTTGCCCATGATGACCTTGTGCAACTTGACACCTTGTGCCTCGCCTCCAGTTATCGCCGCCCAAATGCCTTCGAATGCTTCACGGAAACCTCCTTGGCCTAGTCGTGGAAGATGGTACTTCGCTGCCCATAGCAAATCTGGGTTCGAGTAATAGATGGTCGGCTGTTCATCTTGTTGATAGCCACGATTCGCTAGAGCATCATTACCGTTCTTCTTAGACAGGGTTCCAAGAATACCCCGTTCTGAGAGAAGCACGTCTTTGATGATTTGCGCATCCAGGCCCCAGTCACGAGGGTCGTTGTAAACGAAAATTGCATCGATGCGGAGCGATGTCTCTGGGGAGGAAGGGTCGATGGGGGCGGGCAACGGG
>LR132265.1:0-35670 GCA_900634815.1 Paradendryphiella salina | reverse complement strand
CGATACTCACGATCCGACAGGTGAAGACGTTGCACGATGCTATCGCTTATTCGGTTGCTGTGATGTCGTTCTACGAAGGAAAAATGGACGGGCCACAAGCATAACTCAATATTTTGTAGATTTTCGAAGCTGATGCAAATGGAGGATTTTCCACACAAGTGTACGGTTCAGGGAGTAAATGGAGTGATAGCAAACGTGCAGCGATTGAATACTATAATTCCACGACCTACATGTGACACAGAGACGAGAGAGGCATGAGCCATCAACTGCAATACTCCATGATGCCTATCCTGCCAGCGCATGAATAACTCACCGACATTGTTCCTTGAACAAGATACAACCAAGTCACTCAATTCCAGAGCATCCGAGAATCGTAGCTTGGCCGTCATGATGCGGTGTCGCGGTCCCGATTTAGGTTCTTCCCAAAGCGCCTAGTGTGACGCGACGGACGTGGGGAACCGAACTACAATGCCGCCCCGCGCCAGGGACAACAAACATGGACGCCGCCCATGCCTGGGTGATGCATAGTGGGGCACACGATCCCAACGCGGGCTTTCGGAGACGCGCTCTCGGGGACGGGAAAGGGGTCACTTATTGCAAGTCGTTGATAATTCGATGATTGCAGGTATCTTGTCGCTTCCAACCTTCTCCCCTGCGAATTGAACGCGGTCATTCATCCTCCATCCCATCTTCAGTCAACACTCTAGATTACCAGCGGAAAACAGCAAATACAATTCACCATGTCCGACAACATTATTGTAAAAAGCGTTGCGGGAACTTGCATTACCTTCTCCTTCATTCTCGCCGGTACGTTTTCTACGCGCCAACACTCCCACAATCAGAAACAAGTCTAACAACTGATAACAGGAAATGCAATCACACAATCCTACATGACGGTCCCCGCACTCCTAGTCGACTTCCCTCCCGCCGGATCGCCGGATCACAAAGACCGCGCACGCCTCCTCGGCCGTCAATGGCCACTGTGCTGGACCGTTGGAAACCAGTTCTTCCGCCCCATTTCGACCTTGGGCTTCCTGGGCTACGCCTATGCCGGTTACTCAGTGTACCGCGAGGGTATGCTTGCGCGTAGCGATTGGAAGCTGTTTGGTGTTTCGGCTCTCATGCATCTGACTACGATTTTGCATTCGGCTATCAACATGCAGCCGCTGAACGACAAGCTCGAAGCGTTGGCAGAGAGGAGTAGCGTGAAGGAGTTGGGTCAGGCAGAAGAGATTGCGATGCAGTGGGCGAGCTGGAATAGATTGAGGTTGGTTACTCCGGTCGTTGCTGGTGGGTTAGCGCTGTGGAATTTGCTCTCCTTGTAGGGCTTCTACAAGCACGTTAGCGGGGAGGACGGTGACGGTAACTCGACTTTCGGCTTGGAGAATGCCTAGTGTGTCTTAGACAGTCGTTGAAATTTTGTGTGTCAAGAACGAAACAGATTACTCTTGTCTTGAGCAATTCACGTGTCTTGGGCATTGTAATGTAGGATGGGCAAACAAATTACTCAGAATTCGCTATCAACTTCTAACACAGAGCTTGTGTGTGCTAGCCTTCGTCTTGTTGGGCTTTTCAGACAAATAATCACTGAGAGGTTCTGCCATGTTCACGGTCAAGTGAAACACCACTCTAGCGGCGAGCAAGTCAACACATAGGTTAGCAACGGTGCAATGCAACCTGGGCACAACGACCAATAGAATATGAATTACAATATCAGATATGGTGAAGTGCAAATGTGTTCATTGAACTCATTCAAGCCCTAGAGACTTCCCAAAACGCCCAAAGTCCGAGACTAGTCGTTAATCCCGCAATTTATCGCTTGATAGCCTGGCCCTTCCACCCACTCCTCTCCGCCAGCCAAGTCTCAAAATCGCACAACTTGGGCTCTTCCTTCTTCAACCTGCTAATGTCCGCGCCATAGCCCTCGGAGGCAAACCAACTGATCATGACGTTCACCTCAGTGACTGCCCACATGAGGGTGGATCCAAGGAAGCCGTACGTTGCGGGGACGGGGCTACCAATGACACGCTCGAAACATCCGCTCATCTCGTCCATGGTAAGTTCGCTGCCGGCGAGACCCTCGGCGCGTCCGTTCCATTCTCGGTTGTTGACAAAGGCGCGCGCACCGAAAATACCAATATCCTCGACGGATACCCATTGAAGGGATTTTCCTTGGAGTGTGTCGCGGAGGGCTGCAAGGAAGACCTTAGTCGGGAATGCGGGCGTAAGGTTGTCCATGAAGGCGACTGGACGGAGGATGGTCCAGCCCATGTTCTCGCCGTTCTTGCCCGCCTTCTCGAGAAGGTGCTGCTCGATCTCGTACTTGCTTTGGAAATGCGGGATAGGCGTCTTGTTCTCGAAGCTGTGCTCATTGCCGCCGCGGTCGACGCTCGAGTAGACGAAGTGTGTGACGCCCTCTTCAATTGATGCGTCGATGAGAGCGTTGCCCTGTACCACCTCGCTCTCATGGGTGACATTTTTGCCTAGCGATACTTGCACCGAGTAAACACCCCAAACCTTCTCTTCCTTTCCGGCTTCCTTGAGAGCGGCCTTTGCGGATGCAAATAGTTCTTTGGGCTCGTCTAGGTTGCCCTGCACGATCTTGACATCGGGATAGCGTTCTACGATTTTTTTGGCGGACCCGGAGTTGGCATCGCGGGTGACTGCCAAGAGCGTGAACTGGGCGTGCGATGGGTGCGAAGCGAGTTGCTCGAGTACGGCACCGCCTTGCTTTCCGGTGGCGCCGGTCACAAGGATGGCTTTCGTGGCGGCCATGGCGAGAATGCTTGGTTGGATCGAAGAAGTGCTTGGCCTCTTAACAAAGTAGGGTATCGTGAGCTTGTTCTTAAGCTTCCAAGAGATCGATCTGTAACAAGAAGGAAAACACAGACACAGAGCAGCAGAGGTGCCGACGCTGATATGCACACCAAAGATCAACTAAACGTACCCGTGAACGTCGAGGCCACCGGCCCCGCAAGTACCCTAGGTCCACCGTTTCTTCTGTCACCAACTCTAGGCCCACTCTAAGTGCGCTGATCCCGCAACTAAGCCGCGGAGTTTGGGAGCTACGGGAAAATGAGTGGGCTCTTCATGAGGTTTCACAGGGCACCGGGTCGGTGAGGGACCCCACGGGCGCTGGCGTTGATTATGCAGGTGCATTATCAACGAGTGTGCTCAACCACAGTCTGATGTAATCTGATCGCCGGTGTTGCGGCTAGAAGATGCGAAGACCGACGGCTGCGTAGATCATACGCCTTGTCTTATCGGGGCTCTGCTCGCTTGTGGCGATCATTTCGGGTAGAGGTTGTAGTGTGCCGCGGCGACGCGAATTCAACTCATCAACAGTGCACAACACTGACCCAATAATGCAGTAAAGCCGGGGCTTCTTCATTAAAAACCTAAGAGGTTGCAGCTTCAATCTCTCCTTATAAAGTTCCATTGTCTTCTCTGTAGCCCACTTTCACAAACTCACCGGAATACCATCATGGCGGATCTACGCTTCAGCCCATCAGAAATCCGTATCGCAGCCGCATTCGTAGCGACCATTGCAACTCTCGCACCACTCGCATACTATCTCTATTCATCGCCAACACAAGACCAAACGCCTCACATGCAAACCTTCAACACCTTCATAAAAAGCTACTCAACGCTCCGCCCACAAGCCCTAACCACACATGCGACCCGCGACTTTACCTACTCCTCGCTGCCAACGGACCTGCGATTCCCACGCCTGCCTATCCGCGCCTTCCGCGACAAGATAGAAACTCTATTTGAGATTTTCAGCAGCTTCGAGGTAAGACCGGAAGACGACGGGTACGGCGGCAAGGCGGTGCATTTTTCTCGTGATACAAATACGGTTGTTGCGCACTGTTTGATGGGGGGCAAGGTCGATGGGGAGGGCGAAATGGGAAGTAATCTTGTAGAGAGCGGGATTACGGAGTGGTGGACGGAGGCAGTGTTGTTTGTTAAGATGAGCAGGGATGGAAGGAGAGTCGAGGGCGTGAGGGAGTTTATGCATAGTAAGAAGGCAGAGGAGTTGCAGATTAGGTTGGATAGGGTGTTGAGTGAGTGAGCGAATGAATTAGTAGATGGGTGGTGAGGCTGCTATCTTCTCTGTAAAAACCAAGTACATCATCGCAGGTGTCTTTGCCATACCACAGGACTAGAATGCATTTCACACCTGGAGTTGAGCGTAGTAAGTGCATCGCAGAGGACCCAAGTGGACGTCTGGATGTTGTCAAATCACGTGTTGAACCATTCACATATGCATACCCATACACATCCCTCTAGCAAGCAACACACCTAGATCGCCCTCAAGCGAACAATAAAACAAATGAAACAGCTACCTACGTTAATACTCCGATGCGCACTCACCCGTCATCAGCAGCATTTTCATCATCAATCTCACCCTCGTCACCGACCCGTGTACCCTCCCTTCACTCCTCCGCGCCCAAAACAGCACATGCAACACAAAAAGTCTCCGTACATAACCTACGCTTGGTCTCACTCGCTGAATGGTACACAACATATCCTTCCCATTTGTTTACCTTCGCAATCCCCGTAGGCCTATGCACTAGCGCATCTCGGCACCGTCATAGATTTTGTTTTCCACCCTTGCACAGCAGCGGACCGACGCTTGTATTCCCAGCGCACACCCCTAGCCTGGTAGATTGTATTACTTGGTGGAGTTCCGATGGAGAGCCGTAGGTGCTTTTCGGAGAATGCGGGTGGTGGAGCTGGGTGTGGGATCGGGGGTGTTGGGATGGAGATGGGTATTGTGTTAGAAAGGTATTGATTGAGGAAGGGGTCTGGGTGCAGGCGGGTACAGGGGTGGGTGTTCTGTTGGCAGTCTGGTTCAAAAAAAAAAACAATTGGATTCATTCATATTTTTCTTTGCGCCAGAGAAAAGGTATTTACCAGGGTATGAGTTGATATATTGGACTGGGGTGGGAAATTGCGAGCGTAGAGGAAGAGAGCGATATCGATTCCCGTGTTCATTTTTCCCTTCCCAAAAACAACATCTTTCGTGCTGTGCGCGCATCGGCACAACGGCAAGCTCAACTGCGCTTGCTTTTTATGTGTGTGTGTGTGTGTGTGTGTGTGTGTGTGTGTGTATGTGTGTCTCTCTCTCCTTGTATTACTGAGTCCGAAACAATGTAGCACGAGTTTCGTACCAGAGTCACCAGAGCGATTCTAGCTAGATAAGGCGGCCTTTCCGGCACATGCAAGGGAACATAACTTGGCTACTGGCGCGGCCGTAAGCAGCCTAAGATGCAGTGATTATGCCGCATGGCTGCATCGCCATTCTTGACATATGCGCGCAGAGTTCGCTTTATGTGTTGCTCCAAAAGACACGAGGGGCACTGTTGAGTAGGAACATTTTTTTCCGCTCTGGCAGGAACAGAGGTAATGGCGGCGGTTCAGAAACGCTCACACACGCGAATGCGTCGCCGGTAGCTTGAGATGGTGGAGATTGCCGAGCCAACGGGCGCTCCCGCTCAACATGTGCTTACATAGGGAGTGTACTCAAAACTGCGCGTGTCGTGCAAGAACCTATCTGTCGCGGAGAAAGACAAGCGTGTCTAGAAACGCAATATGGACACAACCGGCGGTGAAATCACCCCGACAACGGCTGGGTGTAATAAACTCGTAAATTTGCTATTCCTATGCTCTTCCAGAACGCCAAGTGCGCATGATGCTCTGCGACTATGCTTTGGCCAAAAATAAAGTCTCTAAAATACGCTTCTACTCCCAGTCACCGGTGCCGAGATCGATCGACTTACCAGCCCTCATGTCATCCATGATCTTCTCGATGCTCCAGGGCTCATACTTGTAGCCCTTGGGGTAGTTGGGCTCGAACTTGTCTTCGTCTTTCATGTCAATACCTTCTTTGAGAGACTGCGCACTTTTCTCGTAGTTCTCATACACGTAAGCCTCGGGGTCGTGCGACCACACCCACTTGGGAAGCTTGGGTGCGGCGCGACGGGGGTCGAGCTTGACCTTGTCCCAGTCGGTGTCTTGGAGAAGTTCCGCGTTCGAGAAACCGAGCTTTTGGGCGCAAGAATTGCGGATGAATCTGCAATAAAAGAAAATTAGCCTGGGCGATGGTGGCGGTGGATGATCGGAGCATTACCGGAAGCGAATGTGAACGCGGACGGACTGAGGGATGTTCTCCTTGCCACCAACTTGCAGACACGAAGCTATTGAGATGGCATCCTCGATGGCTTGTGTGGCGCCGTTACCAGAGGCGGGGAGGTACGAGTGCGCGGCATCGCCAATTTGAATGACGCGAGCGCCAGGAGACGTCCAACTTGGTTGTGGGTTGCGCCAGAGGAGTTCGAAGTTGACAATAGTGTTAGGTGGCGTGGTCTCGACAAGCTGCTTGAAGATAGGGGCCCACTTGACAGTCTCCATACCGGGCATGGAGTCCATGCCGTCAAGCACCTCCTCCTTCTCGATGGTGTTGTTCCAGCTTTCCTTCTCAGTACCGGTCACCTGAACGTGTTAGTCATAAAACGTGACAATGCGATGCTTGAGGCTTACATCGTGGTTCATGATCCACACCATGACATCCTCACGGGAGAGTGTCAGAGCGTATGTGGACGGGCTAAAGGTAATCAATACAGCATCATGTAGATCAAAGTGGCGAACTTACCCCAGCCATGTCCTTACAATAGGCTCGTTTCCGGGCATCATCTTGAAGAATTCCTTGACCTCAGGATCCTTGTCCATGGCCTCCCTGGGGAAAGCAGCACGCCACATGGCCCTGCCGGATGGTCTCGCGCGCACTTGTCCACCTACCAGCTTCTGACTCTTAGAACCAACACCATCAGCTGCGATAACTACATCAGCTTCGTAGCGCTTGCCATCATCAGTAGTGCAGCCGCCTTTTCCAGACTGCTCGTCCTCAAAGTAGTCGACTACTTTGCGGTTGAACTCAACGGAGACACCGAGATTTTCAACTGCACTGACGAACATTTTGTAGACAAGCGGGCGCATCTGGAACTCGCCAGGCGGGGTATCAGGGTCCAGTCCTTGCGCTCGCAGGCGGTCTGCAACCTTCTTGGGCCCAATGACCACCTCGCCAGAATGCTTGAAGGTCTCGATCCAGGCATTATGCAGCGAGATCTTCTTGTATTCTTTGAGCAGTTCAGGCCAATGTTTCAAGAAGCGCGTTGCGCTGAGACCCATGAAGTACATGTCGCCTGGATTTTACGATAAGCAGTTTGCTCCATCCTCAACGGCTAGGTCCTAGCTTACCAGCTGTGTTAATGTCGGCGTTTCTTTCCAAGACGCGGACATTATGGCCTTTGCGCGTGCATTCTAGCGCGGCGACCAGTCCAGCGAGACCGGTACCTACGATGAGGACGTCGATGCCAGTGCTAGGGTAGGACCCTATAGGCTTCGACTCCATGGTAGAGTCGCGGGATGTAAGTGCGTGAGGCATGGTGGGGATTCAGGTCGTGTAGTATGATATGAGTGTCTATCGTCAAACTCGACGTCAACCCCAGCTGTGCCTGCCTTTCATACGTCTTAGAATCCGCATTGCGCGCATTTCCCGTTGGGGTACCAGTAAGTGGTGCCGAAAACTCACGGATGTCCGGTCGCCCTGTCCCAGGATTGTATTCTTTTTCGCCCGTGCAGGCGCATGCATGGCTTGGGTGGTGCAATGACCAGTACACTTGGCGGAAGATTGTCAGGCACATGGCTTGTTTGACTTGGAATACAATCGATGACGACAAATGCAGTGGCGCGCTAGCCAGAACTCCCGAATCGCTTACGCCCGTGCGCCTGCGCTATGGTTCCCCGCAACCTCCGGAACGCCGTGGATGCTGGACGGTACCCCCTAACTTAACCTCGAGCCTGGCATGCTTAACACCGATGCAGATGCGGGTAAGATTCTTGCGGCAATCAGAACCTATCATCCCTTTGAGATCCCGTCTCCATGTTCCACGTGGGCCAGACATGACACCCATGCATGTAATTCGACATATCTGCATCCAAGATGAGTATATGTTTGTCCGTCATGACGCTTCAATTATATTGAGCGGATCTCTTCGGGGGTCCAGCGCTGCGCCTGCGAGCTGTGTTGTGTCTCTTTTGCTCAGAATTCTAGACGGAAAAGTTGTTCATCCGTGGAATAGTTTCTGAGGTGTGCCAGTTTCAAGATATGTGGCGCCACATCATAGCTGGGGCTGTAGACATGACTTTTCAAAGCACATGACGCCAGAGATAACATCGCGACACTGAGCCCGAAGCTCTTGAACCCCCGGTGATAAAGGCATGACGGTGCGGAGAAATGCCGGTTGCCGGTCGTGAAGCAGGTACTAATCATCACTACGGGACACAAAGAAGGTGCAGCTTACTTAGATAAGGCGGCGCAAGAAACAGCCGGCAAGTGAAAAAAAGCTCTCCGTCAGCGGTATTGACTGAATCCCACTGTACTTGGCGGCTTTGGAACGCTCATTCCCATATGCCTGAACCTAGTCCATGACGATCCCTATGCTCTTTCAGACTACCAACCACCTCTAGTCCAATATGAACCGTCCCAACATGTCATAAGTCGGAGGCTGCTAGCACCGACCTCTGCCTTTCTACTGCAGCGGGTATCAGATGCCCAGACCGAATGGGGCGTTTGGTGTCATGGCGTCCGGGCAAAGACTGGTTCGGCAATGTCTCAGCTATGGCCATTGGATAACGTGCTGTCTGTCCTTCCTAGCGACCCCCATGCCACATCGGCCATTTTCACCTAGCCGCCGACGGACGTAGTGTCGTGGACAGGTTAATTGCGCCTTCCGATCTGTGTTGTCGTACATAAGACCTGAACTGGGGAGCCGGTCATCGAATACCTTCTCGTAAATTGTGGTGTGATATCTATCAGTCTCCCCGCACAGCTATTGTCTGATTACCACTGTATCTTCTATTCCGTCCTTTTTTTTCCACTTCGACACTTGGGCACACCCGCTCGACGTTCAAGATATCTATCTTGGTCCTTTCGAAACTCTCGGACAGCGATCTGCATCAACATCATGCACCCTTTCACAGCATACGCTCTTGGCGTTGCAGTTGTTGGCCTCGTCATATACGCGGCCTCAGACGCTGTCACCAAGTACAACAAGCGATACAATGTCCAAAATATGCCTGGACCATGGCAGGTGCCATGGGTTGGACGCATCCACGATCTTCCAATTGAGTTCATGTGGTTGAAGTTCAAGGAGTGGGCTGACATATACGGGCCCATCTACCGAACGAAAATGTTGGGCGCCAACTTCATCGTTATTACGGATGAGAAGATCGCGGAGGATATGCTTGTGAAGAAAGCCAAGTTGTATTCCGACAGGCCTGAGATCAAGTCGCTTTTCGATGCGAAGAGCACCTACGGCTCGATGGAGTACCTGCCACTCATGGGCAAGAACCGTAAGTGAGGCTTGCCTATACAAAAGTCAACGCGATTGACCAGAAGATAGAGTACTGGGCCCGTCAGCGAAAGTTTACACACTCGAACCTCACCGCCGCGACGAATGCGCGATACAACGGAATTATGGAGTTTGAAGCCAAGCGATGGATGGCTAGGCTTCTAGAGAATCCCGATGATTTCAGCTTCTCTCTCGAGGACATGTGCTCTAAAGTCATGTGCCAATTGACATGGGACGATGACTCGCTCAGTATTCCCCTCACTCCCAGTGCATGGGGTCTGCTCACACAAATGTCTCCGGCTGGCCCCATCACAAACGTCCTGACCCCTCTTTGGGATTGGGTTCCCGAGCCGATCAACCCATGGAAGCTTCGTGAGCGTAAGCGCCACGACGAGCAACAAGAGTTCTTCATGCAAAACCTTCAGAGAACCCGGAGGAATATGGAGAAGGGCAAGCAGCGAGCCTGTTTCACCAAGAACTACCTTGAGACTGCTGAGAAGTCGAACATCTCAGGCGACTATGAAGCCTCGTGTGTAATTGGAATGATGGCGCTGGTCGGCATCTTCACAGTTACCGGACCCATCTACTACTTCTTGATCAGCATGGTCCACCACCCAGAATGGCAAGTCAAGTGCCAGGACGAGATCGATCGAGTTTGCGGTAGCAACCCTCCTGCTGTCGCGGACCTGCCCAACCTCCCCATCTTGCGCGCCTGTATCAAGGAGACGATGAGATGGAAGCCTACTGTTCCGACGGGTAAATTTCGAACTGCTCTGCAAGTTATTGCACATGCGCTAACCAAGTAGCAGGTGTGGCGCACGAAGCTGAAGCCGATGACTGGTTCCAGGGCTATTTCATCCCCAAGGGCACACGTATCCTGCCTCTTGACTGGGCTTTCCTCCGCAACCCCGTCAAGTACCCTCAACCCGAAGAGTTCCACCCCGAGCGATGGCTTGAGGCCGGGTGGCCGACGTTCCAAGAGCCCTTGACAAAGTACCCCGATATTGTTGGAATGACATCTTTCGGTTGGGGTCAGCGGCAATGTCTGGGCATGTCCATCACCCGCGATGAAACCGTGACAGGTTGCGGGGCGCTGATGTGGGCCTTCAACCTCAGGCGCAAGGTCGATCCGGCTACAGGTCAGGAGATCGAGGTACCTGTTAACAAGTCAAACTCTCTCCTCATCATCAAGCCGGACCCATGGGAGATGGCGTTCGAGCCGAGGAGCGAGAGCCGTAGACAGGAGGTGATGCAGCTATGGAAGGAGGCCGAGGCAAAAGACATCGCGGACCGCGCCGAGTTTGCGAGAGAAGCTGATATGGGAAGGTTGGTCCAACCCTAGACACTGGGGCTTGTTCGTTGAGGGAGATCAAGGCATAGCTGTGAAGCCCGGAGTTTTTGAGTAATGTCCTTCTTGTATATACGTTATCTTTGCAGGCCCAATGCCTAGCTATACCATTGATCAGTATCCGTCGTCAAACTTGTCTTCCATCCAACGTGTGTAGCCGAGGTAAAAGTCTTTTCTAATGCGAAAGGCCAGAAAAGTGAATAAGCGCTTGTGATAAACAGCATTCTCTGTCGCAACGGCATGTGGTTATACAAGTTACGCGGCCGCCGCACGGTGCAGAAAGCTGTTTGTATCCGCGCTGATGAGCCGGCTGCGCAGCGCTATATCGGGCTGAGCTGAGCTGAACCGCTCCGTGAACCTATAGCCGTTATTCTGGACCTCCGTGCCTGATGTCATCAATGGACGGAGCCCCGTGATGATGAAGGGCAGACTGCGTAGTTGTGCTTGTGCCACACGCGAGGACCCCTTACGTCTGCCCTGATATGGCGGTGCATAACAGCGCAATTTCCCCTCCATCTACCCCTCCAAGGTTGGTCCGAGCGCGTCTCTTCGCAGCTTCACCCGGCCGAAGTCTGGACACTCGGCAGCAGTCTCGACAAGGAGACGTCCAATGAGATCGCAGGCTCCACAGTTCTTCTGCACCTGTCGTTGCTCTGCGGGAAGAGCTCTGGTGGCTATAAAAGGTGGCTAAGCAATTGCCCCTCCATTGGCCCTTCGTCTTTTAAAAGCTGCCCCTCATCTCTCTGCATCGCAACACAGCACCACCACCACCACCACCACACACACACTTCTCTACACTCACAGACACTACCTCCATCAACATGTCTAACCCCGTAGTCTTCTTCGACATCTCCATTGGCGGTACGCCATCTGGCAGAATCGAAATGGAGCTCTTCAAAGACCGGGTCCCCAAGGTTAGTACCCCGCAATCTGAGTCTTCGTGCCTAATCTGTCCTCTGTGTTTTCTTTGATGTATGAGACATCTGCTAATCTTCACCTGTAGACCGCTGAGAACTTCCGTGCCCTCTGCACTGGTGAGAAGGGTGTCGGCAAGGCTGGAAAGCCTCTCCACTACAAAGGCTCCTCCTTCCACCGCGTCATCCCCCAATTCATGCTTCAGGGTGGTGACTTTACCCGCGGCAACGTACGTCAGGATTAAAAGTGACTGGACAACGAAAAACAACTGGCTGACATACCCTAGGGCACTGGAGGTGAGAGCATTTACGGCGAGAAGTTCGAGGACGAGAACTTCGACTTGAGGCACACTGGCCCCGGCATCCTCTCCATGGCTAACGCTGGACCCGGTAAGTTCATACTAATGATCTGAGTTGGGGATAGACCAAGCTGATGAATCCATCTAGGTACCAACGGCAGCCAGTTCTTCATCTGCACTGTCAAGACCTCGTGGTTGGACGGCAAGCACGTCGTTTTCGGCCAGGTCACCAAGAACCTTGAACTCGTCAAGGCGATCGAGGGACAGGGTACCCAGTCCGGCTCCACCAAGGTCCCCATCAAGATCGAGGACTGTGGCCAGTTGTCCTAGATGCTTGTCTCACATATTAGCATGGGCTCCGAGTAATGCGAACGCATGGATGATGAGGACCATTCGCTACATATAAAAGAAGTCGGAATATGGAGGAGCAATGAGCACCACTGGTCGGTCGCAATACTAGATTAGGAAATGATGTAGATCAATGCGCTCAACACATGACCTTGGCCTATGCTTTTCGTGACGCATCATGTGAAGTCTGAACGTTTTGTCTGTTGCATTATTCTGACCTAGAGATATGCCGCTCCTCTGGGTTTCGAGACATGACGCCTTCGCAGGCGAGTCTTTGCCAATGTGGAGATGGGTTAGCAGTACTAGGCCCAAAGTAGTAAACCCGTCTACCATTCTCCACTCCACTTGCTGCAAGGCGGTGTTGAGACGAGCAGCGACAAGTGTACGCGCGCTGGCAATCGTGTCAGTGGTTGAATAAATTGTGAGTCCCGGAAATTCCGCCCTAATAGATTGCGGCAAGGAAGATATTGCGGAAAAAGACCAATGCGGGTTACACCTGAGCGAGCTCTGGTGCCTAAACCCGTAGTGAGGCAATAGCAGCACCCAGGTAGAGCGGGAACTGGGAGTGGCAATGTCTCAGAAGTATGCAGCAGGTCCGGTGTGTTATCCTGGATACGTTCTTCTGCCACATGCTGGAGCTGAGATGCCTTGTATGGGAGGGCTTGAGGCGTATCCGGTATGCACACAATATATTGGAGGACATGCAAAGGCTAACGATGGTCTTCATGGTGTGTCTATCATATAACACGTCCTCCAGGTGCGATTTACGGATGGCTAGGGATCTCGCTTCATCGGGCGTTCGTGGCTCCGCCTCACTGTCGTACGTAGGTAGCATCTTGCGAGGCAAAGTGTGGGGAGAGAGACGTATGAGTCCTTGGGATCGAGTAACAAGCGACTTTTCTCAGTGGCTGAGCCGGGTTGTATGCGCAAGCTAATCGTCACCAACTGTATGGTTGACATGGAGCAATGATTGCTCTGCCCAATGACACCATCGTGGGGGTTTTTCAGTAAGCATCTCTTCGGAGCGAGTTCTGTTGCATCTAGACGCCTTGGATGCAAGTGATCGCCAGCCGTAGCAGCGCCGTCGACCTGAGTGGAGGACAGAGGTGGGGAAAACGCATTCAGCACCAAAGACGTGGAACGAACGTTTAGAAAGAGGCCACTAGTGCTCACCATTGATTCAACCCTTTTGTCTCAAATCGTATGAGATGGAAATTACTCTCACGAACCGGGTATGACGGCTGAAATGGCCTACGAGCTGTTATCGTCGTCGTCGTGGCCATTTGAAGCCACCACGTACCCCGCCTTGATTGGCTCCACAATTATTCTGCAGTCAAGTAACGCTCTCTTGCTGGTATTTACTGCGCATGAAAAATGAAAAAGAAGCTGTAAAGTGATGCAATGCGACAAAGTACGCGTCCGTGCTCAGATGTGCGTCGTAGGCAGACTGCGACAAGGTACAGTCAAGTTGGACAAGCAGGACGAAGGCCCAACGCCTGACTGTTGCGATAGCTGCGATGATGTCCCTCGCAATCCCCGATGTCCATGACGATCAGGTTCACTCGTGGTGTGCGATTGTTGTCCCTGGGAAACGGCTAGGGGAGCTAGCGGCCGGTGTTGCGTATAGGCTGGTCCTTGACCGCGTCGGCTTAAGCTTCCATGCATCAGACAGCCATTGCACCACCACGACTGCAACTAGCGGTGGTGGCATCTCTGTCGCAATGGAGGCATGTGCAAACCGGACATCCGCAGCACGCAGTACCAAGCCGAAGCACATGACGTCGCCATGATGATGGTCAATGTCGCAGTCGCAGAGTCTTCCCATCGTCTGGTGACGACCGGGAGAGCCCGTCTAGAAACAAGACGGCATGTCGATACACGTGGGACGATCAGCCACCAGGGAGCGTGCCGTTGGCGCCCGGACCGGACGAGGTAGCTAGAGCCGGCTTCGGGCATGGCGCGTCAGGCGGTGTCGCTGCTGATTACCCAACTTTTGCGTCCTCTTCGCGGGGGCTGCGTGAGCGCAGAGTGAGCACTTGGTCGGATGCAGAATCCGCGCAGTGTGATCAAGGAGCTGTAGACCATACTTCGGCTGAGTGGTGGCGCCACAAGGGCTGCCGTGAGCGTTGCGCGAGGCGAACGTGTGCTCATGGAGGAGGGCCAGCGAACGACCGTGATTCGCGCAGGCTGCTGCAATCGCCCGATGCAGGCAAAGTCATGTGGCCCAGGTGGTAGGAAACGGTGTAGGTTGGGTGTCGGCGATTTGCTGCCAGAGGCCAAGGCCATATGGCGTGTGCAGCGCTTTGTAGGCATCTTGGTTTGGCGCAGATCGCGCCCTCTGTGAGCGATCAACCGGCCTCGAGACGTCCAGGACCCCGCGAGCACACCACCACTGGCAGCTCTAGGCAGCCCGTCGTCCCTATCCCACGCCCATGCTGCACTCTGTATTAATCCCCTCCCGGCCCTTGCGTCCGTCCGCCTTGTCGTGCCAAGTCACCCTTTCGTGAGCTGTCTCAAATTGCTGCGCCGCCTGCTTCACTCCGCTCCCGGTCACATTCAGTCTACTTATACGCGTGTCTGCGTTACATGCCAACCGCATTCAATCATCACGCATCCGTCTACTACCGCATTTCAAGCCAATCCCTATTCTAATTCCATTGCTTTTCACACTGCACCACATCATGGCGCCTAGTGCACACTGGAGACAGTATCAGTCGAGCAACAGTACCACTTCTGGCCGCAGCGACAACAGCGACCGCTCGTACGACACCGCCCCGACAGAATACAGCGACCGCAGGCCGTCTCTGGCCTACAGCCAAACATGTCCCCCGCGTGTACAAGGACGAGGCCGCGGACGAGACTACTTTGTCGCCCAACATGAAGCTGAAGGATATCCCCAACCCCCTCCACGCTCATCCGTCGACACATATGCATCAACATCGGAAGAGGACCTTGCCGATGACTTTGACGACATGCCCGTCTATCATGTCCCCGTCTACTGTCAGGAGCCGCTCGGCTGCGACGCCGTTCCTACAACACCCCGCGACTTCGCCGAGCTCTTCCCCACGTCAAAACGCATATCGATACGGCACGACGACTCCACAGTCGATGGAAACATGAATCTGAGAGTAGATACGCAGGTCGAGGAAAGAGGACATAGGAAACAAAATTACACCCTCTTCCATCTCCGCATGCAGGATCTTCGCACACGCCAATTCTCCCTTCGCCGGTACTGCAGAGACTCTGGGCGTGAGGTCTGCCACTCGACGCGCAAGTACCAGAAGCCGGCCGCCGAGATGCGACCAGTCTTACAACGCGCAAGCACAGCCCTCGCTAGCCTCGTCAAATCCGAATCCCGCCCCTCAACATCAGCAAGCCTGAAGCGAGCGGACTCGGGCTATGAATCAGTGCATTTCCGTGTGCGCCCCGACGACGACGACGACGAGCCGGCCGAGTCGCGCCCCAAAGTTGTGGGCTACTCCCAGGGTCGCGCACTAATGCCCACCAACACCATCAAGCTCGAGTTTTCCAATTACGCCCACCTCGACGTGAAGCGCCGTGGTGCCAAGTCGCATAAAAAGTACGCGTTTGAGTACTGGGGCAAGGACTATTCGTGGAAACGCATCATCAAAAAGGAAGGCCATGACCAACAAGAAGCCGTCTCCTACTACTTGGTTCGCAACGACAACGACAAGGAGCCTCTCGCCCATATCTGCCCGGTGCGCGTGACGCCCAACGAGGCGCGTGAGGAAGCTGCGAAGGGTGGGTGGGTGCCGCCGTGCTATATGCGCATCACCGACGACACGATTCTGCACTCCGACTCGGACATATCTGAGTAAGTAACCAACCTGGACATGGCTGCCTGCATCAGGGCAATGGAGCTAATGTTGTGTACAGTGTTGTTATTGCGACAGGCCTCATGGCACTTGTGGACGACTGCATCAAACGTCGTTTCCACTCAAAGCAGACCACGCAGATGCACATTCCGCTTCTGCGCAACTCATCTTTCAACATGGCCAATTTAGAATACATTGGACCTAAGCGGCTCATTGATGGAGTTTTCAATCGGAAACCGCAACCAGCCGTACGTCGCATGCCAATGTGCGTTTAGACTCTTGTTTAGATGGATAATGTTTGATTATCCGAGGCTCGCTGCATTGTGTGCCATACGCAATCACCGGAAAGGCGCAGCAGCTTCTTGTACATGATCGGCCCACCTGTCGGAGCTGTTTTGTTGGGACGCGGGCTTGTAGGCAGCCGCAGCCTCGCATTGTTGGTGGTCATTTTTTCTCTTGTTTCTTCATGTTTGGCATGCGCATGGCCTTTTGGACTGCACCATTCATAGCCATCTTCTTTTGCTGCATTTGTTGAGCATTACTCCGCAGGATACCATCCCCGCGAGGGATTTCAGCACGTTTACATGACTTCAGGTTTTGGTCGCGAACACCCGTCTTATTCTTCTTGGATCGGGGAAACGTTTGGATCAAGATTACGATACCACCCCCTTGAAACGAATAATGAACAAGGCTTTTTGAAGCTCTTCTACAATTGGTTACCCATCTACCAGACGTGAGAGTATCCTACTTTTTAGTCGCAGTCATTGTGGCACCAAGGCACGCTTCAACACTGAAGTGAAGCTGTGCAAGTCCCATGCTTGCTTTGCGCTCACGCCGTGGTATAGTTGTGGCTATGTTTGCTTACGCGTCGAGCTTGGGAAGCATGAATTCATTCGGCGACAATCTTCGGCACCGACGCAATGGTTTTGACGGGCTACATGCACATTCTATGCATGGGACCGTAGCACATGGCACAACGGTTTTTCTCAAGATGAACTACAAGGTGAGAGTACCCAGACTCATCACAGATGTGTGCGTCTTCTATGTCCCTCATAAAAGGACCGCTGTTATTGCGAAGACGATTGTACATGGGGCCCATTTTGCTCTGTAATTGATTGTGCTTGCTTTTGAAAGCATTGGCGGGTTACCGTGTGAATGATCCGAAGAGAAGACTACAAGCAGCACTTGAGCAGGCAGGTACCCGTCTCTACTTCTTACCATGTGACAGATGACACTTGCCGCTTTTGCCACATGCCGCATGCCGCATGCCATGCCAAGCGATGAAATGCCAACTAATTGGACTCTCCACTTCCAATCATCGCTAAACAGCATCATTAAAATACCCGCTATGCGCTTCACGTTCCCACAAACGTTTGCTATTGTTGTCTGGTTTCTCAAGGCCATCCCCTTTCGAAAGGCCCTGGTTATGATATCGCCGTTGCAAATACGAAGGGTATGATGGGTCTTCCTGGCTACTGCTGCATGGTGAGCTGGCTTTACACTAGTGTGAAGCCCTGCAGCCATGTGGATACGCAAACGAACTTTTGGACAGAAGTTTCAGAACACCCTCACAAAGTAAGCCACAGCTTTCAATTGCATATTCTGCATGCATCTTCCTCTTTGGGATGTTGGCAAGAGTTCTCCACAGTCTTTCAGCAGCTGTCGGCAGGCTTTCATCAAATCTCCGCATGTACAGTTCGGCTGCAATCTGCCTTAGCCATGTTCTTGGTTCTTGCACACACCGTCGGCCCGCTATAGAGAGCGCCCTCTCGACCCAATGGCTCGGGCTCCCACCTGAGCGTCTGAAAACATGTTCATTGGTCCGGCCGCCTGCCTCGACGGCCCATCGCAGTTATGTGCATCACTGTTAGAAGAGAGCATGACCGACCAAGTAGCTTGTCGCACCATTTTGTTACTCACTCTCACGATTACCCGTTTCTGCTGCGAAATGAGCTTCTTCTTCATGTTATAAATCTACAAGTAGCCGATCTCTTCGAAGCATTACTCGCCTCCTGAGTATCAAATACCATTATACATTCCTGCCCCTTTCAGCCATCAACCCTCCCTTTGCGCACTTCACAGCGCTTTGTGGGATCGATTTCCACCCATATACAAACACAAGCACCATGACAAGCCAATGTTCATGGTCGCAACGTCTTCAAGGTCAAATTGCCGGTTCTTCGACATCGCATATGTCGCAAGCTAACAACCCCCCCATAGACCATTGTATGGTTCGAGGTTTGCAAGAGCCAATTTATACAGATCTTTCGGATCGTAGAGGTTAGAAGCCCCTTGAGCCTTTTTCAGTGCAGTCAACATATTCCTGCAGAGAGTTGACATCCAGCTTAGGAGGCAGGACGGCTTGGAGTACTGCAGTGACGGTTAACGGCATAAACTATCAGGCGCGCTTCTGGTACGATGGCACCTATTTGCCCCAAGCAAAAGAGGACTGCTCGGAAATAGCACTTAGAGCTATCACTGGATACACAAATTCGGCTCAGACGCCACCCTCGGCAAGTCACTATCAAGGTCTGGGCACTCAGAGGGATCAATCCATTGCCTCGAGGTAATGAGCTGTTTTGCCTGTCTTTCATACTCTCTGGGGACGGGCGATTGAGGGATATGCTGGTGTAAATGTTGTATTGCCTGCGCGTCTCACTACAGTCGCTCTTCTTTACACTTAGAACACGATCGGTTCAAACGGTCATGGAATCGGGATTGAGCGACGTGGGGAGGAAATGGCGGCCATGTGATATCATTTGACTTTTTCTTGTTCTAATGAGAGGCTTCCTTGCTGTATCGATCAGTTATTGCTACTTCCTTGGGAACATGCTCATATACTGTCGTCGCTTCTTCAACCGCCCAACCGTGGTACACTAGCATCTAGTGTCACTGCTCGGACGACCTCACGAGGCTTCATCCTTCTCTGATCCTCTTAAACCACTCTCAGCCTATCATGAACACTCTCGGCACCGATCAGAGCTTTCTCAACATGCCAGCGGCATGTGTGCTGCAGTGTCTCGTTCCCCGGGACGCATTGGCCCTGTTGGCCGCGTCGCCTCTATCGCCCCAAGCATGGTTCTATTGCTGCCTCACAAGCGGAGAAGGACGGTTCTAGTCACTAAACCGCTATGTGCTAATTTTGAAGGACAGGCGCCCGGCACAAGCTCCCCGCAGGCGAGGCCATATGTCTCCAGCTAGACGTCAGCGCGGCTCCACGCGCGGCTGGTCGCACGTATCAAGCCAACAAGAAACACGCTATCTCACACTATGACGAGACTAGCCATCGAAGAACGTCGCATGTGCATCTCATGTACGCGAGATAATCTGTAGTTCCTTGGAAGTGGAATTCTAAGCACCAGGGATTGATCTTTCTCCACTTTATTGAGGGGAATTTGTCAACGGAAGTGCGACTTTCACTGCATATTGGCCTTGGATTGGCGGACTACTCGCCGTTGGGCCAGCAAGTTGCATTGACTGAATCCGCCGTTCGCGCATTAATCCAAGGGGTAAAGTTATGGGCAGGTGAGTCTGCCTATCTGGTCGAGGCTCCCGACTGTGACAAAAACGCGGGGCTTCATGGTATACATGGCATTGATCACCAACAGGACGCTGTACAAGCTTTTACATCAATTCCGTGGAGTCCGAGATAGCAGCCGTTGGGCAGAATGAACGTTAAACAGCATGTCCGTGTTCTCGATGACACTGGCACGTCATTGACGTTTTACACCGCCATGTGGCCACTGGGCTATGTCTATATGGGGCTGGACAGCGCCAACGAGAACGCCATTCCAGGGGTATTCCAACCCTTGAACCCAATCGCTTGATGGGATGACCCAGCCTCGTTCCAGTGGGTTGGTGAGTTATTACGCATAGGACGTGATTCTTTTGAGTTTTCAATGGTGCGCGGTTGCAAATATGTTGAGTTGGTCTCTGCATTGCTGTGTCGATACGCGCTGGAACAATAGAGGGGCAACAGAAGTACTGCCTCCTGATGGCTAACCAAGTCCCCTCAAACCAAATCGGCAAGTGCGGTACTTTTCTTCTCGAAATGTTATTTGGTAAGGACAGAATTTGTCGGAGATTTGATAATCTTTGTGTTCCGGAGGTCAGCACTCGGCTTACTACCTTCACACCCTGCAAATGCACTGATGTGGATCATCGGAGCCTTTGCTTCCCGAAATAACCGGTTTATGGTGTCGCAAAAGCCAGTCCTCGTCTTTCACCTCTCACTGCGTCCCATCCTATCATTACGCTTGCTCTCCAACGAATTCTGTCTTTTTCGAAGGAAGACGCTCCAGCCTGTGTAAGATTACCAGGCCATTTACATCTACATCTACGCAACAGAATCCTCCAACTTAGACGCTAGTATCTACCTATCACGACTACGGACACTTCGTTCGCGCTGCATCGTCTATTCGCATACCAACGTACACCCCGAAGCGATCCAATACAGTCGAAAACCTGAAGATACGGCTTGGCAAAGCCTTGTCCGGTTCATTAGGCTTGATCCATGGGTCTGAATACTGGTGTCACAAGAACTCTGTGCTACTTTCCTGGCCAGTGAGCCATTGACGCGCAGTCTACCCCGAAGCTACAGCACTTTCGATGAATACGGTATACCTTGGCTCTGTTATTGGAGGAAGGTACACGAAGATACTGCAAGGGCGGTCATCCCTCTCGATATTTCAGACTATCCGCCATAACACTATTTGCGTACCCATTGCGGTAAAGAGATACTTGCAGCAGATGGAAGTGCTGATAACTGTCAGATCAAAATCAAAACAGAAGTCGTCTGTCCGCATTATCACCCCAAGCTTCGAATACGTTATCGCCGCCCAAATTTCAGCCGTTCGAATTCCACTGTCCAAGTCGGAATGGCATAATCCAAGAGCTAGTTCTCGTTACACGACAGCACCTACGATGCCCCTGCGGGAGGACAAATTCAGAGCTTCTGAAAATGGGGGCGCATCGGTCACACGTGGCGGTGCGCAATGCCCCTGCTGTTTCCACCAACCTGTCTCGTGGTATTCCTGCATAGCGCTAATATATGTGCTTGCGAAAATTCTGCATTCAGGTGGCACAGCTACGAAATATTTACCTATTTTGGACATTTTCGGAACGTGTCGAGGCAACTTGCTCCTCACACCGATAAATTCGGTATAGGGTTCTACTGCTACTGACCACAGAGCGCAGGCTGATAGCTCCGTTGAGCCAACATGCCTCGATTTTAGGAGGCCAAAGCAATGATAGAACCAAGACCTTAATGGGATACGCAGAGATCAAGTATCTAGTATGGACACCTTTATGATGCATATAGGAACATGCTATCTACAAACAATCTGTTGGTGTGGGTTGCTCGCAAGGGTAGAAGAGGCAAAGGGTGTTGCGCGAAAACACATGGAGACCACTGAGAGAGCACACAAAGGCACTGTAACGGACCCCATTGATTCATGCATGGTGCCATGTCCTGAGCTGGTGTGGACAGGCCTCCAGCACGCTCGAAAAGATAAGCGGAAGGATTCCCTTGAGACCATGCCGAAGTGTCTGGAAACTACAATGTCAGCGAGACAGCGAGCAGAATTGGTGGCATTCGTGTGTCGGACCGACCCGTATCGGGACGTACCTTCCGCTGACTAGAGCATGTGGCTGACTGCCTCTTGTCCAAGCTCGCCATTTCCCACTACCGAGGAGCTCATATCGAGTGGGAACGCCCCTGATGTGCTGCATTGTCACGAATGTGGACAGTGGGCAAGCTGGCAACAAAGTCAATTTCGGCCGAGATTACGTTCTGCATACGTATCGCTGCAGCCGCGGTCACAGCGCACGGGCGTGAAAGCCTCGGATAGCTCCACTGACCAAGCCCTGAACTATGGAGCAAGTTCCGACAAGCAGCGTGACATGAGCTCTTGTACTACCAAGACACCGGGCTTCACTTCCCATCTCAGAGCAACCACCATCCCACTCCATGTGTTTCGACGCCCAATCACAACTCATCCGCATCAACTCTCAACAGACTGCGAGCAGCAAACCTGGGTTCTTTGTGCTAACTTTGTACATGGTCATACGGTTGACCACAACCTCCCTCGCAATTTCCGATCGGCGGTCCTTGGAATCGCAGTCATAGCAACATCGAAACTCCTACGTTTTGTCGTTTTGATAGGCCGTACACTGCATAGCCTTGTGAATTGCAATTCTCGAGAAAAACCATGCACTCTATAACACAACCCGTCCATCCCATTGTTCTCGGCCTTTCGTAGACGCGTTCAATATTCGAAACCAGGATTCGTAATGCATACATGCGCACGATCGAACGGAGGGCAGGCCGAAAGCTATCGGAACCATGCTCACTCGAAGCTTGGTCGACAACTGAGGGCGTACACCACAGTCCATGCGCTGGGAGCTGCCTAGAATGATTTTGTAGCATCAAGTGGATACAGCTCTGGTGACAGGACTGACATTGCTAGCAACAGCATGACACCATCTAGACGACCGGTCGAGCACGGTGAGACGATACACAATCTTGCACCGTCCGTCAAACAGGACCTAGGGAAGCGGGCCCAGCATTGCGACGACCTTGAAGACACACGGGCAGCAGTCTGGAAAGATTTTAATACACCCTACGAGCATACCGAAGATAGCCGTGAACAAAGAATAAAGAGTGTAATGGGGCCCTGTTCGTGACAGAAGAGGTTGTATGCCGTTTTTCCGCCGAACTACATCGCGAATCGAGATCTCACGTACGATGCCTTCCTATTCGCCTCCCAACTCATCGCGTAATGGAGAAAGAAACGACCTCACAACCTTCTCTCTGTCCTGCAGTTACCACAGGCGCAGGGAGTGTCGCGAACACAAACAATATACACACTTCGGAGGCCGTTCGCACCACGAAGAGTCTGCTGCGTCGCGTTAGCTTTCCGGAAGGGCATGTCGTACCCCAGGCCTTGCCATGGTGACATCCGAGACTTTGCATGGGGAAATTGTCCTGGATGCCACCGGACAAAGTTACAAGTGATGTTGGCTGATGGAACCGGCGTAACGGCGCGACGGGAGCTACCGCGTCGGTACCAGACTTCCAAGCGCAAACCTTACCGTAGTGTCCGTTGCGCGAGTGGGGATCCGCCCGCCGTCGCGGCCGCCTCATCGGTAGTGATACTGACATTTAGCAGGAAGAAAATAGCACTCATGTAGCAAGTCGTTTATACCCAAGGCGGACCAGCCACTCAGAGAGAAACCACGCACCGCACTCCCATGATCCTCTGAGCCAATCATACATGCACATGTGCAACCACACCAAAACATGTTGTCCACTCGCCAACCACCGTCGCCATCCGCCTCCCCCCTCTACGTCGCCCTCTACATCACAGCCCTCCGTTTCATGACTGCCCAGACCCAAAATGAATTTCTCCCCACACGCATGGACGTGGACGCAATGCGCACCCTCTGCAGCCCCTCCTTCACCCACCCGTAGGGCCACAACCACGCCGTTTCCATCTCGCCGCGCCTCCAAGGCACGCGCTCCTTGGACGGCTTCATCACACACCTGCAGTCCATGTTGCCCAGCCTCGCGGCGTGGAAAGCAAAGGTGCGCGACGTGGTGGTGGACGAGGCGTGGATGAAGGTTGTGCTCCGCATTAGCTTTTTCATGGCGCCCAAGGACGTGCCGGACAGGCGCGCCGTCGAGAATAATGTGATTTGGGTGCTGGGTATGGAGCGCGTCCAAGATGGCGAGGTTAGGATTGGGAAAAGCGTCGAGTTTGTGGATGGAGTTGCGGCGGCGAGGTTGAGGGACTTGATGGTTGATGATGGGTAGCCAACCAGCCAGTACAAGAACAGGTTGTGAAGTAGCCTTTTTTTCTCATTCTTCTTCAGGGTACATGGAATGGCACCAAGTAGCTCAATTAACTTTTCTTAATCTGCTCTCTGTATGCCGTCTGCCCAGCTCGGTTCGATTCTACTACAAACATCAACATAGGCGTCCCACCGCCTCATGTCCGCACCCTTCTCCGTGCCAATCCTACCCCATTCCTCCTTGATCCAAGCCTTGTCCACCCCCTCAGTCGTCCAAAACATGGTCCATTGACCTCCTGGCAGATTCCACATACCCTTGCTTCTCTCCTGGTACCACTTGTTCACCGGATTGCTCGTCCGACTCCTCCAGACCACGCCACCAGGGAAGCAAGTTCTAGTGAGCGCGGCCCAAACGATATCTGACACTCCACCAGAACCCTGTGAGGAAGTGAGAACGGCGAATTTATCGAGATACGGGACCCAGTAGGGCGAGTCGGGGGACGTGGTGGAAGGAAGAGTGCTTCCTTGGAGTGCTTTGGGTGTCTCCCAGGTACAAATTGCGCCGCCTTCGTAGTCCCCTGCGATGATGATACCAGCAACGCGGCCATGAATGCGGTCGAGATAGTTCTTGGGGTGAAGTTTTCGACGGAAGGAATCGTCGATGAGATCGACGAGCTTGGGGAAGTTGATGCGCGGGTCATTTGCCAAGTCGATACTTGGGCTTGAGGCGGATGGTGGTTGCCAAGGCCCGTGGACCCGCGGATCCGGTATCATGGTAAGTGGTATGCCTTTCTTGAAGAAAGTGGCGGGGTTGGGTGCGGCAGAACCTAGGAACTTGGACGTGGGTGATGTCGGCAGCGATGAAGAGGTCATGGGCTTGTCGGTCAAGACATTGTGCAGTAGAGGGTTCTTCGACGGCGTTGTGCGCGCATCGTCGGGTATGGCCTTCTGTGCAGCTTCCAGTGGAGTGAGGACCAGAGCGGATGAGGAGGGGGGTAGTAGGTTCAGTCCGCGTTGAACCACTTGGAGGTTTTTGAGATGACGTGTGGGAGCTGAACCTCCCAGTAGCTGGGGTTCGTTGTCTGGCGATGGTGGCACTTCTTCTTCCACAAATTTAGAGGCTGGGTTTCCGGTGCTCAGAGTGAGCGAGTCAGTCTTGTCGTTTCCTTGTGCATTTGTCAAGGACAGCTGCTGTAGCTCCTGCTTAATGTCACCGTATTCTGCTTCAAGGTTGACGAAGACATGCGCGCCGTCTGCGCGGTTCTTGGACGGTATACCACCAAGCGGATCGAGGATAATGATGCGATCCAGGACAGGCTTTTCGGCAGGATCTGCAGTCTTGTGCAGCGTGGCAGCTTGTGAGTCGCTAGTATCAGCTTGTGCGGCGATACCAGAAAACTCGCGAATGAGCGCGAGAAGGACGTCATCTGCTTGGACTCTAATCTTCTTGAGATTTGTGTCGTACGCAAAGGGTGTAATGACTGGAATCACGCCGTCGTTGATGGGAGGTAAGAGCAGGTAATTGTGCTGTACTTGGACACCTACCCGGGTCTGCACTGTACTGGGCATGTCGGTGGCCGACGGTGTGTAGCCCAGCGCATCTTCGACCAACAATGCTCCTGGCTCATTGTAGTCCTCCAAGGCTGCGACTAGGCGCAATGCCTGCTCTCGGACCATGGTCCCATAGTCCGGCTTGCTTTGCGGGGTGTTGAATGCGCCGGTGTCCGGGTCGCAATCCAACACAACGGCCGTGCTGAGACCAAGCTGAGCCATTTGACTCAAGGTCAACGCTATGTCGCGTAACACGCGATCATGGAGCGTTTGCGGCTGCCGGAGCTTGACCAGCGCTAGATGGATCGGCTCGTCTTCCTGATCCGCCTGATATTGCTCTTCGGGAAGCGGCTCGCGCGTGAAGACGGTAGGGTTATACAAATCGCCTAGGTTCACGCCTGTTCGTTGCGAGCCCGACTCGCTGTGTATGTTTTCGCTCGCAATCTGCTTAGCCTTGGCTGCGATAGTCTCGTTGCTTTTCTTGGGGGCATCGAATTGCTTGAGAAAGTTGCGCGCATCGCGTTTTCCGGGCGACGCCTTCAGCAGGTGGGTCAATTGCTGGCGCTCGGCACGCTGTCGCTCTTTCGCGGAGCTCGACGACTTTCGGACATATGTAGTCGCTGTGGAAATGTATGCGCGCTGACTCGACGCAAGGTTTTTGATCTTGTCATCGCGTTTGGGAGGCTGCAGCCTGTTAGTACCGGCGCGCAATGTAAGCCGTACCAAGTGAGTGTAGCGCCGAAGCGTACGCACATTCTTCGTAGCCTTCCCCAAGCCCCTTGCGGGGGCTTTGCTCCAGATGAACATGCTTCATGCCTCCGTCCAGTCGCTGAACACACCGAACACCGAGCGCTTTATAGTCGAGAGTCGGGGTAGAAATATGACTCTGCGAAAGTGTGGAGATTTGTGCCCGCACATGTCGAACCCTAAACTTCGATAACGGCGACGGAACGTCATTCGTTGCTAACCCAGCTAACCGACATCGGCCCGTTCTTCTTATCCCCGGGCCATCGACCGAGGAGGAACATCATGACGACGGCGTTTGCGATGCCCATGTCCAGTATATAACTCGTTGTACGCAGTGCCTCTTCTTCAAATCAAAAGCAAATCCGCCTTGTCGCATTGCAGACTGAACATCATGGCCCCGCAACTCGCTTGGATCGGCCTCGGCAACATGGGCAGGGCAAGTATAGCCGGTTACCTTTCTTCACAGCGCACTAATCGTATCAGGGAATGTAAGTAGAGCCGTTTGTACATCTTGGCAATCCGCTGCATTCTTGTCATGGCGAAGGACAGGGAACAATGCTCCTCCTGATGCGCATAGACCGCTGATCAGGACCACCCGTCTTGTTCTGTGAATGCGCATGACCAGCCCAAGTTGAAGACGGACTTTGCAAGCCTAATTTTGGGCGTAGGATGAAACCGGAGTACTAGCTGACCCTATACCATCGCCAGGTGCAAGAACCTTGTCGAGAAAGGCAATCTTGACAAACCTTTGATCCTTTACAACCGGACGACTGCCCGCGCCGAACACCTTTCCTCTAAGTTGGGCGCATCCAAAGCCAAGGTCGTCGAGAATGTTGGCGACGTCGTCAAGTACTCGGACATCATCTTCATGTGCCTAGGTGACGATGCAGCCGTAAACACCGCCGTCGATACAATACTGCAAGAGGACGTAAAGGGCAAAGTCATTGTTGACTGCTCGACTGTGCACCCCGATACCACAAACGCACTCGAGAAGAAGGTGGCCGACAAGGGCGCCGAGTTCGTTGGTATGCCTGGTAAGTGGCCAATACGCCTCTCTTCTCGCGTCTCGAACTATGTTGATATCCTGCTCAGTATTTGGTGCCCCTGCTATGGCGGAGAACGGCCAGCTCGTGTGCGTGATTGCTGGTCAAAAAGCTGCTTGCGACAAAGTAGTTCCCTACACCACTGGCGTCATGGCCCGTGCAAACATCGACTTCTCAAACCAGCCTGCCGGGAACGCTACCCTCATGAAAGTCATTGGCAATACTTTTATACTCAACATGGTCTCTCAGCTCTCCGAAGGTCACGTTCTGGCTGAAAAATCCGGGTTGGGGGTAGACAACCTTCATACCTTCCTTTCGACCATGTTCCCAGGCCCTTACACAGCTTACTCGCAGCGCATGTTGGCTGGCGACTACTACCAGCGCGAGGAACCTTTATTCCATGTGGATCTGGCGAGGAAAGATGCAAGACATGCCATGTCGCTGGCGGAAAGCAATGGTGCCAAGGACAGTATGAAGATGCTTGGTCTGGCACAGACTAGGTTGGATGGTGTAAAGGGTGAACTTGGTGATAGAGGTGACATTCCGAGCGTGTACGGTGTTGTGAGAAAAGAAAGCGGATTGGAATTCAAGAACAAGGGTTGAAAGGCTACAGGCTACTACCGCTGTGTGTATCATATCTAAGACTGTACATCAAGTGAACCTCTAGTCTGGAAACCTTTGACTTTGCCCAAATCCTTTGGGCTGCAGCTTTCGCCAAAGCCCTCACATAAGCGAAGACACTGAATATGGGCTGCTTGGCTGTTTGTATAACAACTGCTAGAGGTAACGCCCAGTTCACGCCAACAGTACAGTATATGCACGCAAGCTCCGCCCGACTCACCTTCCATAACATTCTAGCGACAACAGACCAGCAGGGACACGGCTCGAGCATGACGCAAAAGGCGCTGATCCCTCCCCGAAGCAACGCAGCATGATGCAGAGTGTCGGTCTTCACTCTGCCGAGGAAATGCATCATGTGGCTAGTATCTCCGCCAACGTCACATGGCGCCATGCTCTTTGGCGTTAGAATCCCCAGATTTTACCCCAGCTTCTCCATGCTCCGACGGCTTGATGAGGTCAAGCCTCTGCTTGGCTGCAACGACGGAGCATGAACATCGACGTCTGACATGGAGTCTTTTGCTGGCTGGTGGGTGCCGTGCACTTGTGCCGACAATCTTGCCGCCACCGCTGCTACGGGTTGCGTGACTGTTGAGGCGACGGGCTACATGAGAGGGGCCCCTGCGACTTCCTTTCCTCTATTGTCGTCGCGACTGCTTGGGGTTCGCATTTCCATCTCTCCCCTCACCTCGCATGATCAGCTTCGCTCAACTTACGACGTGACTGGTACCTTTACATTTTCAACCACTGACTGGTAACTTCCTATTGCGACAAAACGTGAGCACAGCATGGGCTTTCTCAAGCGACCTAAATTGCGTAGTCGCGATGATCAGAGGACGCGTGCTGCCGAGCTCACGTTGAAGGAGAGTATCTACCCACTCTGCTTGGTCACCATTCTCTTCTTCCTCTGGGTAAGTCGTGCTTGTGTTTCAGCACTGGCATGGTTGATTGACCATCACATAGGGCTTCTCATACGGTCTGATCGACACGCTGAACAAGCACTTCCAAGAAACCCTTGGTATCACTCGCGCTCGCTCGTCTGGTCTACAGGCAGCATATTTCGGTGCATACCCGCTTGCTTCTCTTGGTCACGCCAACTGGCTGCTGCGGCACTGGGGATACAAAGCTACTTTTATCTGGGGCCTAACACTCTATGGTATTGGCTCTTTGATCGCCTGGCCGTGCCTCGTATACCGATCCTTTGGGGGCTTCTGTGCAGCCATCTTTGTCATCGGCAACGGACTTGGCTCGCTGGAGACGGCCGCCAACCCTTACCTTGCAGGTGTGTTTTGTCCAGAAAGCAGACATGTACAGACTGATTTATTGTAGTTTGCGGACCGCCCAAGTACTCGGAGATCAGGATCAACATTGCGCAGGCCTTCAATGGGATCGGGACTGTGGTGGCTCCGGTCCTGGCCTCTTATGTCTTCTTCAACAATGTAGGAACCGACCAGGCTGCATTGGAAAACGTGCAGTGGACGTACCTCGGTATCGCGTGCTTTGTCTTTCTACTCGCAGTAGTGTACTACTTTACCGATATACCAGAGATTACTGGTAGGGCTCATACCCCGTCAAGCTTTTGTAGACGCTAATATCGGACAGATGCCGACATGGCGTTCCAGGCTGAGAGCACGCACGCCGGCACTGATGTCAAGCCCTTCCGCAGGCAATACCGTCTCTTTCATGCGACATTCGCTCAGTTCTGTTACACTGGCGCACAAGTTGCCATTGCAGGAGCGTTCATCAATTACGTCACCGAGACTCGTGTGAACCCTGACGGATCCATCACAGACAACTCTACGGCATCACGATTCCTCGCCGGGGCCCAGGGCTGTTTCACCGCAGGCCGTTTTGTGGGTAGCGCAATGATGAAGTATGTCAAGCCGCGATGGGTATTCATCGGCTTCATGACAATGTGCATCATCTTCATTATCCCGTCCATTACGGAGCGCGACAACATAGGCATGAGCATGCTGTACCTGGTTCTCTTCTTTGAGAGCATCATTTTCCCGACGATTGTGGCGCTCGGGATGCGTGGGTTGGGCAAATATTCGAAGCGAGGATCAGGCTTCATCGTTGCTGGTGTCTCTGGCGGCGCAGTGGTGCCGCCGCTGCTGTTCGGAGCCAGCGACACGCTGGGAAAGGCTAGACCACGCGATGGCTACTCGCCAACTGCCATTGCGATGACAGTGCCGTTGGCATTTTTCGTCGCTGCGTGGACCTATGCCTTTGCTGTCAATTTCGTGCCGGCATACAGGAATGTGGCGGACAAGTTCTCGACGGCGGAGATTGGCATTACGAACGCCCATGCGCATGATGCGGAGAATCAGACTATGGGTACCACGGGCGGTACAGCTGACAAGGAAGGGTCGCCAGCACATACTGAGATGGTCGACCCCGAGAAGATGACATAGGATGATGACGGTGGGGGGAATGGGAACAACAAAAGGTCTAGGGAAGTGGGGTTTGCAGGCTATCACGATGAGCTGACGTCGAGTCTTGAGGTCACGATTCGTCAACAAAGGGCAAGAAAATACGAGGCGATTTGCTGACCTGAGAAGTATTATGTAGATTGGTGTTCGATGTGAATGTTTGCGGGTGGGCTTGCATGGAATCCACCTAATAGTAGCGTGTGGGGGAGCACAGCCCGCTGGAGATGCCTGCAGGTGCCGAGTACCGTGACCGAGGGACGAAACAAGGCGTCCTGTGCATGTCACAACGCTCCCCCCCAATCACCACCAGGCCATGCCGAGTGCCTCTCGCCGCGATTGCTGCGTTGCATCGCACTTGTAGCTCGCCATCACGAAGAATGCGGTGGTCATGGACAGGAAGGCCCTCTTCTTCCCGTGGTAAGGCGCGCGACTAGACTGCCGGGCAGGCGCGAAGCCGAAGCATTTCCAGCCGCTGACCACATGTATAGCGGCCTCGTCTTAGCATCTGCCTACCTGAGTACTGCAACCCCCGTCGAATATTCCTTTGCTCTGGACAAGCCGCTGCATACAGTCGCCATTGTCCTGCTGCTCACTGGTCTCGCCCTCGTCGCCCTGGAAGCCTGGGCCTGGCGCGAGAATCCGCCGCGACGGCCGACGACATATGTCGCCATAGCACTGAATCATGTGCAGACCAGACATGCAGGCGAAGAGACGTGGACAGAATCGGGTCAGCCCGGGCGGCGCACCTCTTGGAGCGTAAGGGCGGTCGGGGCGCTGTTGGCCGTGCTCTTGTTCGTCATATGCGGTCGCATAGCCATCTTCTACCGCGTCGTCAACCATGTCGAATGCAGCGGCCCCTCTGCCTTGGTGCGCAGTGCCCATGAATCCGTCTCTCCTCGACCACCCGTACTGACCCGTACAGGCATTCGTTCCCCTCGTCACGGCTCTGTGCCACAGCATCCGCCACCCTAGCCAGCGGCAGTACCCCGCCTGGAGTACGGACACTCGTACGCGCACACCACTCGACCACGTCTTGGGCTTCATCTTCGACAGCTCCACGCGCTACATCATTCCCTCTCTGCTGCTAGCCATCAGCTGCTTCCTTGTCGTCATCAAGTCCACCACCCTGCGCTCCACATACATCTGCGCCTTCGCTAACTCCACAGCCGCTGCGATTCCTTCTCTACAATTCCTTGGCTTCTTACTGGACTGCGTAATCGTCCAAGTGCTCTACCGCTTGGTCGATGATAGCATTTCTGAGCCAGATGACTGGACCATTCACCTCCAAGATGGCACTTCCAATCTCCTTCTTGTCGGCTTGACGTTTACTGTAGGTCCCATGACCCCTTTGCACGCACCCGGATACTAATGAGGCCCAGGCATCGTCCTTGGTTCTTGTGGTCGCTGCCATTGTTATATATCCTGCAATGCCCGAGTATCGCGAGTGGATGCTCTCGTTTCCTTCCGAGTATCTCCTTAGTCTTTTGCGTTTGTCGTTGATGATACCCTTTATGACATTATGTTTCATAAAATCGGTATGTTCGTACCATCACTTCATCTTGTCTCTGCTAACTATGCAGGCTCGCGTGTATGGCGTTATGAGTTCGGTGCTCATCGTGGCATTTTCCTCTGCATATATTGGCCTTCTTCGAGCACTGGGGACCGGCGTGTCCTACTCGTTTCCACCAAAGTCCATTGTTGGACTTGTCTTGTGCTTGACATTGCTTACCATTGCGCTGATCCTCCATCTGATAACAGATACCAACATCGAAACTCGCATACGCTCTACAGTGCCAGTCCGTCTGGGCAGGAACCAGTCGGCGGCATTCATCCTACTCCTCATCGCCTTCTCTATGGGTGTCGTTGTATATCGTCGACAAGGACCAGTACTCGAGCACCCCATTGCTACTTTGATCGAAGTGGCTGGCGTGCAACATGACGAGTGGGCATCGCAGGCACATCGGAGCAAGTCCATGGCAGAGGCTGTAGTGCATTACAGGCAGCGCTACAATCGCGACCCCCCACCGAATTTCGACAAATGGTACAGCTATGCAGTCAGTCGGAATTCAATTGTAATCGACGATTATGACAACATCGAGGAGGATCTAGCGCCCTTTTCATCCTTCAACCCTGATTATTTGCGACTGCGTACGGCTACTGTGCTGGCCACACACCAGGCTGTCGGTGGTGTCCGTATAAGAGATGGAAGAGCAGACATCTTCAACAACGTGGAAGAACTGCACAGAGAGACGATGGAGGGCGTAATCACCATGATCCAACAATTCGCCGAGTTCCTTCCAGATATGGACCTGGCTATGAACATGCAGGACGAGAGTCGTGTAGCCGTCCCTTACGAGCGCCTACAGGATGCATTGGATAATCCCCAACCTTATCCCACGTCCGAGTCGACTCGCTCAGCAAAGGGCTTCAGTGCCGACCGTGCGCAGAAGTGGTTACACGGCGATGGTAGCAGGACAGATCCGCATTTCTTTGAAGACGCTCGGGTCAACCCTGCGTTCGAAACGTACGGGTCAATTGCATGCCCACCTGATTCGCGAGCACGGAAGGAGCGTCACTGGAATACGAAAACGTTTTGTCATACCTGCACTCAGGGTCATTCTGTTGGCGCTTTTGTAGCTAATTGGACAATGTCGTCAAGTCCCTGTCACCAACCCGACATTGCGAACCTCCATGGCATGCATCTCAGTCCATCAAGCCTCAAAGGTACACACGATATCGTCCCGATTTTCAGTCAGAGCCGTGCTCCTGGGTTTGTTGACATACGATATCCATCGCCCTGGAACTATGCGGACAAGAATAAGTACGGATTCGACGAGAAGTCGCCCGACCCCCATTTTGTGGACAAGTTGGACGTCTTCTTCTGGCGTGGCATGACTACTGAAGGTGTTACTACTTATGGAACGTGGAAAGGCATGCTTCGCCAACGACTCGTACATCTTCTCAACAACGAAACCTCCCGTCAGCCCATTCTCCTCCCCAAAACTGATCACAGCGGTCACTTCGAATATATGCTGAAACGCACAAATGACATCAAGAGGTATCTCGAGACAAAGACCGATGTCCGTCTTGTTGGCCCTATTGAGCGTTGTGTCGGCCAAGATTGCATCGATCAAACCCGCGAATTCGGCTTCGGCGATCCCATCAATTTCAAGCAGCACTGGCGTTATCGATACCTCTTCGACACGGATGGTGCTGGCTTTTCCAGTCGCTTCATCCCCTTCCTCCAATCAAACTCGGTAGTTTTCAAAGCTGCCCTCTTCCGCGAATGGTACGAAGGTCGACTCACGGCCTGGAAGCACTTCGTCCCCATCGATCTCCGGCTCCATGACCTCTTCTCCAGCCTGGCTTATTTTGGGGGCTACGGCGTCGAGGAACGGAACAAGCGCATGATGGAAGGCCAGGTCAAGGCCGCAGAGAAAATTGCAAGAGACGGCAAAGTGTGGACGGAGAAGGTGTTGAGGAAAGAGGACATGGAAGTTTACATGTTCAGACTTCTCCTTGAGTGGGGTAGGTTAACAGACGATGCAAGGACTGAGATCGGGTTTCGCATGGATAAGGGAAGGAGGAGGGATGGAGAGGAGTGAGTTGGAGATGTTATGATGAGAGGGAGGTGATGCGAATAGATCATGGCGTTTTGCGGCTAGTGCTGTACATATATCCGCTCGCTTTTAGCTAGACCTACCACCGGACCCAAGCGGTTCAAGAGCGCCATGCTTGACAATCCAAAATGCGACAATGAAAACACATGTTTCTCGTTTCCTTTTTGATGAGAATTCAAAAATCTTCGCGGCTGTGAGTTGTGACGAATTGATTCCACACTTGAGCGCTCGAGGAAATCATTTTGAAATCGATGACATGCGGGCTACGTACTTCCAATCCTCCCATGATGAAGTGCCTACTTCTAACCTACTTCTTACTCTCTCTCTTATTTTCTACTCTCTACTTTCTACCAAAATGCTTCTTCTTCTCTATGATCTACTTTAGCTTCCCTAATGTCTTGGCTGTTAGCACGACTAAAGTCTACATTCATATCCGAGCATCTTATGCGACCGAGGGTTTGCATAACTGCGAGTAGACGGAAAAATCGCAAATCATCGACACATCAGAGGACAGCCTGTGTTTTCCTCTTGTTCCAAGGGATACAGCGATAACTACAAAGCTGCATACATGAAGTTAGCATGAGAAATACTCAAGGATCTCAACTCCCAAGAGAGAGAGAGAGAGAGAGAGAGAAAAAAAAGGCATGTTTCTAGCGGCACCCAACTATACCGCACATGGCGAGAGCCTTGGCGTAGAGTAAGTAGATATTACCTCTTTACTACTCTACTCTAACTCCTCTCTAGCTAGAAAGAAAAGAAAAGAAAAGAAAAGAGAAGAAAAATAGCAAATGGGACATAATCTGCAAGAAAAATTCGTGGCGGTTCTGTCGTTTTCCCCAAAATCGAATGGTGAACAAGACTTGTAGCTCTGTAGTTCTAGGAGTGAGCGTTAGTTGCCTAGTGCATACACCAAGTATATAAAACCGAGGAAAGGGCCAGTTAAGAAGAAGAAGAAAAAAACTTGTCCGAGGAGGTTTTTTCTCTCTGCCTTTCTAATACGAGCAAACGAGCCATCAAGGGGAAATTCTGGATGACCTCAGAAATACAAACTACATGATCAAATTATTGAAATATCATTACCATATTGCTCATATTTCAAATCAATCATGTCAAACAACTGTCCTACAAACCCCCTCAATAATATCTAGACGCCCCCCACCCCCAAGCCTCCAACCAGAAACCCACACATCTGCACCCGCGCTAATACCGAACTCCCCTCTTCTGACTCGGACTATCCATCCAACTCCCGCCATACCCCTCCCCATCGTCATCATCGACATCCACATCCGCCAAATCAATCCCCGTAACACCATCGGGATCATCATCATCATCATCATCACCACCTCTACCATCCGGGCTCCAAACCGGACTCGTCGCGATCCTCGGTCTAGACTTGAACACGCGGTCATAATCCACTTCATCGCTAAACAGGTGCTCAGTAGGCGTCCGTTCAATACTTTCTAGTTTCGCTTGTTCCAACAGTTCAAAAGACTTGCGGTTGCGCGGCGTGTCGAATTGGTTCACGGGGAAGAGGCTGTGACGACTACTACTACTGCCGCTACTTGTACGCTTTTCTCCTCCCTTTTTAGAGGCAGTGCGCCGCGGCATGGATTGTGTCACGGCCATGCTCTGGCGGGTGCGTTCAAGGAGGCTGGTAGTGTGGCGGTCAGGATCTTCGGACGGGGGGATCGGGGGTGGGGCCATGGA
>LR132264.1:0-35741 GCA_900634815.1 Paradendryphiella salina | reverse complement strand
CTGATACTCATGATCCGACAGTTCTGTACAAATACAATATGCGTCACGGGTATTTTGCGTAGCCTCTGCTGCATGATGCAGTTCTTCCTCAGCCGCTTCCTCGTCTTTTTCCTGCAAAACTCTATTGCGCAGTCCGTTGCAGACCCTACTGAGTCCTCATCTAGAGATGTAGCGCTAGTTCATGCAAGGGCACTCGCTGCTGGGACGAAGGTGAGCCGGGGTTAAACAAATAGACTCCCGAAGCCCACGTGTCGCGTGTTGCGCTGCAGAGTATGTTTCCCGGGCGTCTAATGACCAACTCGCGGATTGTGATAGTGAAAGCTCGCTCCAGAGATATAGTATGGTGGCCGAGTGGTGACATCTCTACATGGTCTGCTCAGACAAGTCTGCCGATGAGCAAACTCCCGTCACTATCACTGGCTCTCAACTCGGGATGGCGATATACAGCATGCACTGGCCTCGGTAACACCGGACCTTTGCTATCCCAACTGTCTTGACTAGGTTTCCTCGGCTGTCCTACCTCGGTAGGCTGTTGTATGTGAATCGTCGGCACCTCTGAAGGTTTTGGCCTCGTGAGTTTCGGGTACGCGTTATTGCTAGAAGGGCTTTCGACTCGCTCGAGCATGCTACACTCTATAAACTCCCCGCGCGACGTCGAGTGCGACCGCTTGTGGTTGTGGAGCCCGGTACCCGAGACAGAACCGCGTCGTACCGTGTCGCCAGCGGAACTGAATTTGCGGGCGACGATATCGTCGAGAACGGATTTGAAGTCGTCAAGGAAGATTGTGTCAGACGCACACTTGAAGACGAGCGCGAACCGCCAGTACGGGTTGATACCGCTGCTCGCGGTAACTTTGGCGGCGCTGACGGCGACGTCGGTAAGGAGAAAGGCGATGGATAGGAACATGCAGGCCAGCATGACCCCGAATCTTCTGTTGATGCAAATAAGGGTCCACAGACTGAAAGTGTATGTCTTCTTGATGGCGTGGATAAGCTTCCACGTTGTAAAAATCCACCAAGGATCGCGGACTAATGCCTCCCACGGACGCGTCCGGAGGTTGACCTTGGACCCATTTGCGAGTTGATTGAAGTAGGCAAAGTTGGACCAGGCCTCGGCGACCCAGAAAGGCTGCACACAAAGGAGCGAGATGATGAACAGGCGAGAGCCCCAGAGCGGCAAGAAGGGCCTGATCTTGAGCCACGAAACGACATTATGTAGAAAATACGAGATGAAGAGAAGGGAAGCAGTGGCTGACAAGTACCACCCGTAGTGCGGGTCGTCGACGAAGATGAATGTTCCATGCCAGATGGCGAGAAGGAGCTTCGAATGTCAGATGTCAGCGTGACTGCCGTGCGGATGGGTCTTACCTCAAGTAGAATAAGCTTGTGGAGCCAGATGCCAGACCGGTAGTTGCAAAAGACGATCAATATCAAGATGATCAGGCTGCCTACGTTGTAGCCCTGTGCCCACGCCTCAAGGAAACCTCCTTCTACGGACATGCTAGCTCGTGTTGGCGGTGAAGTGCGAGTGTTGGCTAGCTCAGGCGCTCGCTTGCCCAAAGCCAGCAAATCAATACTGTTGATGAGCGGCGCCATGGCCGTATGCGCTCTTAGAACTTGGGGTGAATTGAGGCCGAGGCTGGAGCCATCTATCGTCTCGTCTGTCACGCGACTACTTCAAGGTGTTGTTGTGGAGCCGATATAACGGGTTGAGGTGGGCGAAATAGGAAAGTGACAGCAAACGGGGCAGGAAGTCTGGGAGTTTGTTCGTCTTACATAGGATGGGATGGGGGGGTTGCCGAAATGCGGGAATATGCTGGAGGATTTCCAAAAGTTCCAGTGTGGCGGAAGTAGGGCGGTCTGGCAACGGGCAGAGCGAGGCTATCGAGGTTGCTGACTGCAGCGAGCATCTCTCAGTAGCCTCGGAACAAGGGGGATATCCAATGCTTTGCCATAGCAGCGGACATGCCGTCGTCTAAATTCTGACAAGATACGAGAACGACTTTTCCGTCGCGCTGACCTGTTGGGTGTGCATTCGAGCAAATGGGCTGCGGCATTGTGTGATGCGTTGTTAATCGGCAGTGATGTCAGTCGGGGCTGAGGCGTGGTGAGGGAGGCCTGAAATAGCTCAACGCGGTAAGGGAAGCCCTTTGGCAACTCGATTCCTTGCCGACACTTGCGTGAAGCCTCATTTACCATCCCGCATTCTTGTACACAAGAGACGTAACCAGCCAACTCGTTTCGAAAAAGAAAAACCCCCAAAAGAAAAAAGGCAGTTCGCCAATAGTGACCACCTGGGGTGAAAGGCGTATTGTATCGGTGTAAGCACACGTTCGATGCAATCCCAAGCGTAAAAGCAAGGGTGATGTAAGCCAGGGCGCTCGATAGATTGCCAGGCGGTCGAGTTGAACATGGAGGGGGAACCAAAGGCGAGATATGGAACGGCATCACGCTATCGGATCACACAGCTATCGTCAGACGGCGATTTGATGCAACTATTGACTTTCAAGAACCCTCTTCGCGCCGTCACTAATGCGCTTGACCTCTGTGTGGCCCTTCTTGACCACTTCTTCCATCAGCTTCTTCGCCTTTTGCAGATTATCCGGCAAGACTTCGCGGTCCAGGCTGAACTTGCGCAGCTTCTTGTTGTGGTCCTGCCGCGCTTGTTGTATCAGCCTGTCGGCGCGCTCAGACGCCTTGACAGCCGACTCGACGGCTGCACGACGCGTTTCACCCGTGGGCGGTGGGAGAGGGACTTGGATAGTCAGAGGGTTGGCGGGTTCGGGCGAGAGAGGCGTGAGAGAGTGCGGGGAGGCGGCAATGGCGGTGGATATGGGTTTGATGTGCTGGGACTCGTTAGCCATGCTTCAGTGTGTTGCCGTAGCGGTCGCCGGAACCTACGCCTTCCTCGCCGCAAATCACATTCAGCACCCTTCCCCTCGGGACGACCTGGGCAATGTCTCCCAGCCTCACGCTCTCTTTGCCATGTCCTGCTGTGCCCAGTTGCACCTTCAGGCTCTCGACAATATCCGGGTTGAGCTTCCCTCCACTGCGCAATTGGCTCAGCTCGTGCGTGAGCTTCTCGATTGACTGGAGGATTTGAGCCTCCAGCCCCGAGACATCGTATGCTTCGTCGGTGGGAGTGTACTCGCCAGCTCTGCTCACCGGTGGTGCTGAATCAGTCCGCGCATGTGCCTTGTTGGCTTTTCCGGCTTTCTTTTGCAATGGCGCGCTCACGGAAAAGCTTCGGACCGCGCAGGAAGCGCATTGCCATGTCGATGCCCCGAGAAGCGGCCTGCGTGGTGTGAGCGTAGCTCTCATGTTTGCGCCTAGCAATATTGCAACTTGCGGATTGTGGCGTGGCACTCCAAGCGCCCTCGGGCATGTGCGAAGAGCGCCATGGGAGCCGAGTTGCAGAGCTACACGAGGCACGGCAAGTCGTGACATGATGATCGGGCTTGGAGATGGTGGCATAGGTAACGGCTAGTGTACATGTTCTGAAAGCACAGACATTTAGCACGCGCAGTAGCAACGTCATCGCCGCCAAATCAGCACCCAAGACAATATTTGTATGATTGTATACTGGCCTATTCCAAAAAAGTCATCTTAACTTTAGCCTCCTCCTTCTGCGGCATGGAGTACGAGACTCAGCAAAGTATGTCTCTTCTCCTTCTCGCTGCGGATCATGCACGTGGCCGTAGCCATGAACACATGATACAGCTTACTTCTCTTCATCTCCAAGATTCTTCCCGCTTGTGTGTCCTCAAATCGTTCCCCAGGTTGATCCCGCACAAGTATTGAGGGGAGGTATTCATCGATGAAGCTCAGTATACTAGTATCGAAAAACTCTAGGGCACCATTCTTCCAGTTTGCAACCGACGAGGTGAAGGTCCCCAAGCATACCTCGCTTTTTTCGTGTTTCTTTTCTCCATTCATTGGTAATTTTGCAACCAGCTTGAGATGATGGAAGCGCAGCAGAAAGCCGCAAGCCTGCGACGCCTTGACCGACTTCGTTCCCTTCCAGTAAAAGTCTACGCCCCCATAGTGGAAGTGATAGCATCTTGTATGAAGAGACAGAGGATTCTTCCACCGCAAGTATACCACTTCTTCGGCTATTGCAGGAGTTTCACACTCGGAGTCCGGCCTTTCCAGCACATCAGGATCAAGACCTTCACCAGTCTTGCGGTTCGCCTTGACTGTATGAACGTACTCTTTTCCAGTCTCACCCCAAAGCCTCCACCCTCGAACCTTGTATCCCTTGAGTTTGCCATCGCTGGCCTTGATGTTCTTCTTGTCGCCTCCGTTGTGGCGCCAGGCAACCACACCGCGCGGGTCGATGACGCCTATTTGGCCGATGGCCGGGCCTAACTGTAACTTATACTCTCTCCAGAAACAGCCATCGTGTATGAGAACAACAGGCTTTGCTGAGTATTTGTTGTTGCCCGCGTAAAGAACACGAGGTGGCACGTGGAACGCAAGGTAAGGCCGGTGCAAGAAGAAGGCATTGTCATCTGGCTCAACGGGAGGCAGATCAGGGCCCTTACTGTTCTTTTGCTTCATGCGCTTTGCTTTCTGCTCCTTTGCTGCACCTAAAACTGGCAAGATGTACTTGTGGCATTTGTGCTTTTCGTATACATGGAATGTAGACTGTGACTTGAACATCTGCCCCGACTTTGGATCGTCTTCGGTAGGTACGCGAGTGATGTCGACGTCGCCAAGTACGTGTACGGGCCTGGTGGCTACTACAAGCATCTAAGGAAGATCAGCCACCAAGATAAGAGAGGTATTTTGGTGCTGATGTGCCTTCTCAGGATCGTACCCATTATCTTGGACGACTGTGCGCTTCATCTTCTTGGTGACGGTCACGGCTACAGACTCAATAAGATTTCGAGCACCAGGAATTTCCTACTGTGCAGTTGGGTCAAGGAGTCGGTGCTGTGGTATATGCAGGATCGATATAGCTCACGAGGATGTTGCGCCAAGCATGGATGTGGAGGCTGAGCTGTTCGCATTGCTCGCATTAGTGAGACTGCCTTCCTTGATATTAGCATGGGGCATTTCCTTGGAAGAATCAATATTTCTGGAACTCTGCGAAAGATAGCTAGCTCGATTCTGAATCTTATGGAGTGACTTCACATTCACTGATTGTCGAGGACATGTACACGTGGTTACCAAGATGCTTCCGTGCCCTTCATCGCTAGGGAGAGCCACGAGGTGCGGAATGGAAGGTATGTTACTAGCGCATCATAACCAACCCGCCATCCTCTTTCTATCTCTGCACAGATACTTCGAATCGCTCTAGACATTGTCTGCTGGGAAATGAACATGGGATGACGGAGAGTTACGTGCATGCTGAGATGTGAGACTAAGAGACCGACGCTGATTATCGATAAGAAACTAAGCTAAGCCTCAGAGGTAGCCACCACCGTAGTCCATGACGTTAGGGTCGCCTTGTCCTGTCCCATTTGTCTGCACATCCAGGTACTTTCCCTCGCCACGGTCCGGTTCATCGACGAAGTTCTCTGTATGTTCGTGTCCGCGGTTCTGAAACGATACATCGGCGCACGCTCTCTGCGCGCACCACCACGACCTCCTGTCTTGGTCTCGACTCGAGCTGTCCAGGTGAAACAAGATGTAAGGGCGGAAGAGGAGAAAGAAGAGGGCGCGCTCACGCGGCGACTGCGGGACATGAGCGAAGAGGCATTGGAATCTGGGGGGCACGGTGCGCGTAAAGCCATCGCAGAGGCGGGGTTTAGTCCGGACCTGAAGGCACAGCTGGAACAACGCATTGCCTCTGCCAACCTCCGATCGTCTGAAGCAGACCTGCCCGCCTCTGCCTCTCGCCACACGCGTGACCTCGCCACAGCCGAAGCATGGACTGGCACCGAGTCCATCCACGATGCCAGCTTGCGCATGCTGAACGATGCCCATAAACCCATGCAGCTTGGCCGGCCGCCCAAGATGCCCGGCGTGCAAATGCCCTCATCCATCGATACCGGCCACAAGCGGAATGGCCAGGGGAGCGGCTTGCGGTTGGCAAATGCACGCGACAGGAGTACTGTCTATGCGACTCTGGTAGAAGACGAGGACCTAGACGCTGCAGACCGTGAGAAGCGGCTACAAGAGCTCAAGGACCGGTTCGATCCTGGTGCACGCGTCATTGTCCCTGGCACCATACAAGGGCTCTCTTCTCTCGCTAACAAGAGAATTGAAGACGCCATCGCTCGCGGCCAGTTTAAGAACATAGCCCGTGGAACCAAGGCCAACGTAGAAAGAGACTACAATGCGTCCAGTCCCTTCATTGATACGACCGAGTATTTCATGAACAAGATCATCCAAAAGCAAGAAATCGTGCCGCCGTGGATCGAGAAGCAGCAAGAACTCACATCAGCAGCGAGCAAGTTTCGCAGCCGACTTCGCGCAGATTGGAAGAGACATGCTGCACGCATGATAGCTAGTGAGGGCGGTTCGCTCGTGGACCAAATCAAAAGAGCCGAGGCATATGCCAAAGCCGAGCTGGTTGCAAACCCTTTGAAGAAAAGGCAGGAGATACTCGCCACGGTCAATGACGACGGTCATATGTCGCAAATCTCGCTATCGGGGGAACTGAAAGTATCTTCGCCAGCTGAAGGATCGAACGTGGACCCAGTTGTCACGGAAGAAGTGGTAGCTGAGATGGTCACACTTGATGCCTCTCCTCAGGCTGTAGCCCAGACACCGTCTGCGGCCTCGGTGCAAGATATCACGACGCAAACCATTGAGGTGCCAGTTCAAGCTCCCGAAGCAGCAGTGCCTGCAGCGCCCCATCCCTTCCGCGACCCGGACTGGGAACGTATCGAAGGCAGCTACTTGGCTGTCGCAATCAAAGACCTCAACGATAAGGCGCGCAGCTACAACCTGCAGGCACCCGAACTAGCTAAAAGACCCTACTTCAACCTCCAGCGCGAGCTGAATTCGTGCTTCGCCGACGTTGCACCTCAGCTCCCCACAGCCATCCTTGACCGCACACGCAGGCCACCCAAGAGAACGGACAGTGGATATAGCACTGGTCAAAAGAGCGTTCTCGACAATATCATTGGTGGGCCTGTTCGCGTGCGAGATGAGCGCCGCGAGAAGCAATATGGCTTTAAGCAATTTTGGAAAGACCTTTGGGCAGCCGACAATTCCAGTAATCCGTATTGAGCCACACCCTTCCAAGCGCAGACCTGCGTTCCGTAGACTCCGTTCGCCCTTGATCAATCCGCCCACCGTGTGAACACCATGGTTTCCCATGCACATCAATGACAGATGGTAATCAGTGGTATCCTTGCTCGCCTACCCTGGCCTACATGGTGCTACATGGCCCAGAACACTGCGATTTGCAAGTTCATATCTCCTTTTCTTCTTTCTCATCTCATTTCCCATGCGCTAATGGCCAATATGCACCCATGTTCAAATGAGGAAATGTGCGACTTATCGGAAGGGCGCGTATAACCCTTCATCCGGAAAGTGATGCTGTGTGTTCTGCAGGTGCGCTACTGGAGCGCCGAGTCGATAACGCAGGACTGAAGCGACGGGATGATCGACAAGAAGTCACAGCATGGCCTAGCTGGCAGGGGTTCGTACAATTACACTTGCTGACCTTTACACCGATAACGACTTGGAGCATCCGCTTTCGTACCGAGCTGCATGTTTTAGTACCTCGGCGATTTCGCTGCAATACAACGGCAGCAAGCATGCTGGTGCGTAGGATATGGCGGAAGGAGACGAAAGTAGAGCCAAGAATCGAGGACTCAACCTTTCGCAAACAGGCACCTCGTCAAAAAAAAAACGCGATTCAGCACCAGGACCATCACACACGTCGCAATAGAGGCACATGATTGGTGGAAGAACGCCAATATGCAAAAAAAAAAAAGATGAAGGGAACTGTCAATCTTACCATTACCATACGATACTGTGGCTTAGCCACTTATCACTACCAAACCGCAATCCAACTACCCATATAACGTAATTATACATTCCGTATAGCCACAGTTTGTTATACCGATACTACCCTCTTTCCTAGTCACCGATCAACAAGGCAGAGAGTGGCTAACATGACGCCAGACATATCCTGCTCCAGTGCACATATTGCCCGTTGTAGTTCTGACAGAAAACGCTCCTTGCCAGATTGGTGGCGAACTGAGTCTTCGTTTCCCCCAATTTGCCTGCGTTGGCACTGCCGATTGGGTCTAGCCGGGTGATTTGCTCCCGACGCGAGTGGTCTTGAGCGCAGAACCCCCACTGATGGCGCCATGACCTCGCGTTCTGGTCGGATGGTTGGCCCAGCTGTTCTGTTCCATGCGCATGTTTGTGTGCTTACATGTACTGTTGATGGTGTTTGGCATCCAGTTGGTGCTGGTGATGACCCGAGCATTGGGTAGAGCGGCATCCGCTTCGACTTCGTTCACACGTCTATGAGGGCTTACCCTGTTCGGCTTCTCGTACATGGTCCTATTTTGATTTCTAGTGCAGAACGGGTTTGCTGCAACATCATGTGTCGACTCCCCTGCACCATCGTATGGCTGACAGAAGCAAATCCGCAAAACGTGCCCGGCCAGTGGTCCGAAAAAGCCTGTATAGGACCTTTGTCTTGCGTGTAGAGTGTGTATGTGCTTCTTGCTAACAGTAGCGACTGTCTCACTTTCCCGTTCGTGTGGCACGCTAACGTATGGCGTTGCAGCGTTTCGCTTGTAAAGGACCCTTCCTTTTCCTGCTGTCGTGCAGCTAGCCATGATAGCTGAAGTGAACCGGGCTCTGCAGGATCTCATCTCACATGGGATGTCCTCAGCAAAACGCCTGGCCGCTCTAGGTTTTCTGTGTTGAGGGCATGTTTTCGTCTCCCCGTGAGATGGACACATCTGAACGTATGTGGGAAGAGGGTTGGTCCGCATGATGCCGTCGCATCCTTTGACTGCCCAATCAAGGACAATAAAAGACTCCGTAGACTCGATCGAAGAATCAATTTGTGACTGCTCAAGACTTCTATAATTGTGATGATGATGACGTCGTAGATTCACAGGAAAGGGTACCGAGGAAGTAGGTGGCGTAACCATTGGCCGCAGGACAGGTCTTGGAGGAGGTAGACATGTTGCTGGAAACGCACTGTAAGTGGCAGGGGTTGCTTTGCTGCGGCGGAATGTGGTCGTGGTCGGTGAGCCATTGGACTTCGATGCGCTCGTAGTTCCAGGTGTAGAGTTACCCTTTGGTTGAATGAGGTTGCCGGATGGCGAGAAGAATGAGATCTTTGGTGTCCCGTAGTTTGTGCGAATGATACCCGACGATGCAGCTATGGGTAGTAGAGTCATCAAAGCAGAAGAGGTGATAGAGCGACGTGGGGGTTCCGTGCCCTGTACTTGCTTGGCTTCTGGAGACTCAGAAGTCGAGGCTTGTCGTTCCAGCTCGGCCATCTGTGGTGTGAACCATACCGGTGCTACGGGTGCGGGTGAGCGTGAGCGACGTACCGGGTGAGGAAAGTCGTTTTGAAGATCGAGATCCACGCCGATCACTGTCCCGGAATATGATGTGGACATGGTGCTACAGAAGCTCGCATTTTGACTGACTTCCTGTATGCGATCACATTCCGTCAATGGATGGGTGGCATTGCTTGACACCGAAACGCCATAGAATACATTTCCAGCTGAGTCAAGATCCTCATTTTGGCCTGAAAGGATCGGGGCGCGAACGCTATAGCTATTGCATGACTCGTCTCGTGGCTCGGGGTGTAAGAGACGCACAGAACACGACCGTTCGTATACATGGGTCGCAACCGAAGGCGGCAGTGAACGAGGTACGGTAACAGTCCTTGTCTGCGATGAGATTGGATTCTGAAAGTTACTGCACAGATTAAGGTCTGAATGAGCTAAAGATGCAGGGTCTGCTGTCCGCCTCGGCGCATTCTTGCTCTGATGTTCGGGAGCCGGCAACTTTGTCACACCTGAAGGCGCTATGGGTGCACAAAATGGCGTCTTCAATCCGTCACCGCCCGGCCGTAACGCCTTGCAAGCCTGTATCTGGTTCTGTGGGCCATCATCGCTTGTATCCGTCAGGTCTAATCGGTTTTCAACGACAGATGCCTGCGTTGGGGACAACAAGGATCGGGTTCGCGAGCCAGGTCGAACATTGCGAAGGACTCCGCGAAAGAATCCCTTCACACTCCAGTTATTTCCGTTCCGCTTTACCCTATCAGCCTGGTAGTTTATGGTTGACGGTTGGTTTAGGGTGGCTGGTACAGAAGAAATGGCGGCCTCATCTTTCGGAAACGAGCTGCCGGCATCCTTGTACAATGGCTTCTTATGCGTTCGAGTCGTCGAACTTAGCATTTCTTCTTTCTGAGCGTCTTCTGCCATGCATCGAAGAGCATGTTTATCGGAACTCGGCGAAACTTTAAGGGAGATACGGCCCGGCGAGGCATTTTCCACGACCCGCAGCGAAGGGAATCCACCACCACTGAGGCGGGAGCCCCTAGAGTTTATTGTGGAGTATGAACATTGCTCAACGATCGTGGCAAGGGGTGAGCCATTGGATCGATTTGTGAGCCGAGCGGCAAGGTTGTGGGGGGCGGCTCGATCTCCGACATACTGTTGCTCTCCGCCGTCTTGGATGTGCTCTTTGCCGGAAATACCATAGCAAATGTAACCACCATCATCTGGCGGTAGATCACGCTGGGTACTTTCTTGTGAGTGCGATAAGTGCGTATCAGCGAAAGCTTTGTAATAGGCAAAGGGATCCAGATGCAATGCATGGGTCGATCGAGCCTGCGGATTCTCGTTCGTTCTATTCAGCGCATCTATTGCTGCAGCCTGGCATTCATGTCGCGCAGTGTCAGTGCTATATGCGGGTTCCTGGAGGTTACTGCGACCCAGTAAGTTGGAGTTGCGGGATTGGTGGGTTGGCATCATGCTCATGCCGTGTCATGGATATATGCCAAAGATGAGATCTGATCGATGTTTAGACCATAATATGCATGAAGGTGGGATCCTGTAGATGGAAGAAATTCATCTTGTAGCAGATGCAGTAGGCCTGAACACCTTGTGCAACGCCCTTCCCAGCGTTGGATGGCGGAGGCAGCTGCCGTCCTCCAATTCGTCGCGGCCCAGCACTTGGAGACGCAGCTGGCGGTGCATCGCACACGGCAAAGCCAACGTTAAGCATACCAACGAACTCTGTGTGACCATCGTAGACCTTTCTAGTGTAAAAACCCAGTTTTCGTGTTTGCTACGTGCAAGCGCAAGGAGGATATATAACTCAGCAGCGTATGGAGCGCCGGGCAGCCCCCAGCACTCGAGACGTTTCCAAAAGTCGCAAAAGCCACGCAAAAGCAAGAATAGCTGCTTTGGTCCCAATATCCGGACTTCTTGTCAGCGCATCGCTTTCGTTTCTCCCGCCCGTCTTCACCGAACATGCATGCGTGCAGACTATACAGGACTGACCGACGCCTCGATGTTATTTCGGAATCGCAACTAATGTTCCGGCCGACTTCGTCTTATCGGAACGCTGCTAGGGAGTAAAACACTATGCCGATCAGTGAAGTGACTAGTCTGTTGTGACTGGGCAAAGAGCGAGAATAGGCGATGGCCTTGTGAAGGTTGTCAATATTATATCGCGTCCTGCGGAAACTGGGGCCCACCCCTGTATAGCGTCCGTTTTCTTGTTCTCCATGCGGAATACAAATTACAAACCTAGGGTTCATCGGCAAAAAGAGCCGCGATCGTCCAGCGAGCCTTTCGGCGGTAAAAAGTGGGTCGAAGCCTTCTCTGGTGATACATGCTGTAGGTACCAAAACAGAAGGAATAATGCTCTTCGTCAGGGGCCCGCTTGTGGCGTTAAAAACGTATGTTAGCTTGACTTCACATGTGCACCCGCTCCAGCCGTGATCCCTAGCGCTCGGTCTGCCATGGAGGTTGCCCGAGTTCGGCTTTGGAAACATGGCGTATCAGCGCTTGAAGCGCCTGACTCCAAGTGCTGCGGATTCACGGCATGTGGCTTGTCAGGATAGCTTCGAAATGGTCCATCACCACCCGTGGGCGGTTTAGATGCGAGTCCAAATAGTCCTGATTGACTTTGAGGAAACGAAATTTTAATCCTCGAAGATTATGATTATGATGAGTACTGCATCAGTAGGCTGGATGCGGAACACGTTTGAGCTATCGATTATCCACACAAGGCGGGCTTACATTTGATACACCTTGTGAATACTTGGCCTGTAAGCTTTGCGCAGGCACGAATACTAGAAATAGACGCGGAGCGTATCCGGCAGCACACTGAGACGTCAAGATAGCGTGGTGTGCATGCGCAAGGAGCGACTCTACTTGGTGCCCTGGTCATCTTGCGTGCAGTGTGCGTGAACCCCAAATCACATGCGCATCTCGATCTCAAAATTTACGGGCGCATTTTTCAGCTTGTCAAACCACCCTGGCGACTGTGGCATCAAGGCTTTCCCTCACACCCTCCATAAACTACAGTACGGTCCGACCGGAACTCATTGGACGCCTCTGCATCTATCCATTAATCTGGGTCCAAACGACGATCCCTGGTTTCAAGGATTAGAGGCAGAGACGATACCCACCATTGTCGACAGGGCGCTGCAAACAGTACTCGAAAAAACTTGCAGACGCGAGACCGGTATACTCTATCTTGCGGAGCGTGCTTAATCAGACCGTACGTGTAGAATAATTCCACGACCTCTCCACAAGGACATGATTCGATTCGGCACTACTGTCTCTGGGCGCCGGCATTCGCTTCAGCAGCCTTCAGCTCCTTGTCTTCTAGGCATGATCTGCAGTCATAAGCTCAAAAGACCTGGATATGATTGACTGGTGTCATCGACCGCATGTCATCCACCATATCGGTCTTTGGCATTGGGCGAGCCGGAGACGCAGCCATCCCTTCCCTTGCACTGCTTGTTTGTTCGTCCCCTACTTGACCAGCGCTCATATCCGTCGGCAGGTGTTTTGGCCTTGCGATATGACCGCAAGCTGACATTGTCTCAAGAAACAAGCTTAGTGGCTACTGTTCTAGTTGGCGCCCAGCAAAGAAGATAGTAGATATCGAAAGATCTGCAGGCCAGTGTGAACGCGCTAGGCAGCTGGTGTATGTGAAGCGGCGCCCTTGCAGCAAATCAGGGCGACGAGTTTTACGCAGCTTCCTGCCGTTACCGCACGGGAGAATACGCGAAAGACAGGTGACCCACCCCGTCCACGTCAATAAATTGGCGGAGACCAAGCAGAAAGCCTAAGATTCGCTAGTTGCATAGGAACTCGCGTGGACGAGTGGCGCTTCGGTCCGAACAAATAGTGGTGAAATTAGTCCTTGTCCTTTGAGTGAAACTCAGCACACCCTGCGTGTCTGTTGCTGTAGCGTAGGCATCGTGTTACGACGGGAAAGTGGGATAGCGAAGCATCTGCTGTCACATGACGAAACTCAAAGGGGATCTTTCAGCTTCACAGGGTTCTGACCTGAAGTATAAATGAAGAATGGTACAATCGGCTCCCTGCTTTCACTGTTAGCCTTCACACCCGGTTTCTCTGTTCTTCTTGTTGTCGTAATACATCTGCTCATTGAGGGTCATTCCCGAACATGTTTATGCAGCCTCTTCCTCAAAGCGCCGACAAGGGTGCCATCTGCACTCGGCTGGGGCTTACTGACCGTATCCACAAGCTACTACTTGTGAGTCTGTGATTCTTGTTCCAGATACCACAGCTGATCAGTTTTCCCACATAGAAAGAAGCCGAGGCCGCCCGAGACGCGCTAAGTAGCAACCCATACAGCTTGACAGATCAGTCCAAGGTGGACCCCTTCGTGTCTGAGCCCTATAGGTGGGACGAAATCTCCGAGACTGCGAAACATTCGCATGTGTTGATGGTAGTCCGCAATGCTTCTACCGAGACACGCCCTTATTATTGTATGGGACGTTACAAGACCAACGTAAATGAGGAGAACTGGGTCGCCAGGTGGTATCTTTGGCATAGCTTTCGCTACAGGTAGGTCGATCAGAGCAACGTTCCGGAGGGTTGGCCACGCTCATCAGATTGTCAGGGACAATAGGCCGAGGGAAAGGAATATCAATAATAGCATTGCCCAAGGGGGACGAGGTAAGTAATGTAACGCCATATTGTAGCGCGAGACAAAGCATTGCTCGCGTTAACCTGTACTGACGCGTGGCAGGAACGCAGCCATACTACGACCCAGCGCGTGACAATTTTCGCAAATGAAGCCCAGTATCGACTCAGTCTGTCGGTAATCGGCAAGAGTGACTCTTCCTGGTCACATTCGAGATATTTGCGACGGTGCCTTTATTTGTAGATGTCAAGTTTACTTCGCTCGGTTTGTTGATGCAAGATGCTCGCAACGTCATTTCGGATTGCTCGGTGTGCGCGCTCGTTTTGCAGTGGGGGTCATTTTCTCTTTCATGCTCTTTAATGTCCTTTTCTCATTCCCGGTAGATGTCCTTTGCTCAGATTTTCGGTCTAGGTCAAGTGCGCTTCCTCACACTCGTTTCCCAATGGCGCTTGGCCATAGTCCTTCCTTTGTCTTTACGTGACCGCATCCTCTGGTGCTCCTTACGCAATGATGATGTACGCGCATGCCCGATCACGATGACTATGATTCGTTCTTCAGCGCTCCTCGTTGCCCCAATCGCCTTGCACAGCGACGATAGGAGACGTGGTGAGGATAAGCTTCTCCAAAATATGGTCGAACTACGTATTAAGTGGGGCGAAAGCCCAGGCCATAGGCCTAGCGCCAAATCTTTCAGGAGAGACTGGTAGGAGATGATGGCCCGCTTTGGAAGGCACCATGGACGGTCACTCTTCGGACCTCTATGCCAGCCATGTGGCGCGAACCCTGAAAGGATCTACTAACATCTCGTAATCGGTAGCGTTGTTCAGATCTTCCTCAAAAGAGGCATGGACACTATTGGATTTTTTTTATTACCTTGTCAATCTATCGTACAGCTAAATGTAAGGGCAGCTTCGTTCTAGTCAGTCTTGCCGAACCCGATCATATCTGCCAGGTCGAAACGTTCAACACACCAGGATCAGTACAACACGCGACAACACACGGTAGCCTATCCAGAAGAGAAAGTAAAAATGGGGCGACGACTGCACACATTCGTCAAACAAGCGCCATTGAAAGTCCGAGGCAGCGTCTGTGAGGATCCATAGTGACGCGCCTTCTGACGATTGTCATGAATAGACTGGTACGCGCCACATTGATGTCTAAGCCCAACTCTCGTCCGAACGCGCAGACCGGTGCGAAGTCCCATAGGTCTCAAAATTATCCAGCCTGGTATTTTTCAAAGACGCTCAACCGCCGATGTGTAATCTATGATTCATGTTTCCTGAACGCCCTTCGCTATGCAAGACTATGGATAACACACCCCCTCGGAGGCTAACGCATTGCGAAATGGTTCAAGCAGACGCACTCGATGAATTGCGAGCTACTTGTTCCTGAAGCGCCTTCTGGTATTGGCCCCTCGCGGCGTCGATCGCTCGTAGCAGAGGATCAACAATTTGATTGACAGCCTTTGCCCCTCCTTTAATGGCCTGTGGATCAAACTTCCTCTTCTTCCTTTCTCGTTGATTGGAGAACTCATTTTCTCTCCGCGCCTGCTCGACCCTGGCCACCCGATCCACTTCTGCCATGTCAGCGACCGCTTTGATGCGATCAAGTGACTTATCAAGTGTTTCGATCAATCTCGCAACCTCATTTGCGCGGTCGGGGTCTCCAGAATAGAACACGGCCCAGAAGTAATGTAGGAATTCGACCGTGGTGTTGTGTGTCATAGTGAGATTGTCGAGGACAGCCTCGGACACATGCAATTCCCTTGCTCGTTCACTTGTGGGTATAGATTGGGAGGAAGTATAGTCGTCGTTATGCAGGTGTCGTTTTCTGACGGCTGCAATGATCTGTGAAGAAGCTGCGTTTCGAGATGATCTACTCCCGACCTTTGTTTTCTTGGGAGTGGATTCTTCTTCATCACTATCACTTTCATCATTGATTTCGATGGCATCATGAAGTTCAACGCTCGTGGCCTGATTATTGGTGCCTTCAAACCTGCGAAGATCTTGCTGTAATGTAGATAGGGCCTGCGCAGGAGTACGCTTCGTGTACGTTGCAGCACTGGTTGAGGTGTGTACACTTTGTCCAGCAGAAAAGAAACGGCTTTGGTCGTGTACTCTAAGCACAACTCTGTTATCGTCATCTGCGCGCTGAAGATCACGCAACTGCAACTCCTTGTATGTTTCTTCATCGAGACCGACTGGTCCGTGCCGGCTCGCATCAGAAGGCGGAACTTCTTTCATCATCTTCTCGCTCATGCGATTCAGTACTCTGAGGATAGGCGCCTTTTCGTAATTGGCTGGATTCATAGTGAAATCGGGTCGGTTACCTTGCTTCTGGCTGTGGTTGTTTTCGTTGGCCTCAATGTTGATGAAGTTGGGGATGGAGGCAGCGAGCAAATCCTGTGAGCTGTCTGCTGTTTCGTCGTAGCTTAGATACTTGTCAAGCTTCGGATCAGACACATCTTTTTCTTGGATGCGTTCACCCTTGAGCTTCTTCATCAAACGACTGTGAAAGAACCTCTCCCAAAAGTCGCCTTCGCTGAGTTGGGGTACATTCTCGTTGTATGCTTTCTGGACTATGGGATGCTGTCTGAAGAGGAGCTCAATTTGCTCTTTGGTTAAGCTTAACATCAAGGTGCCGTTGACCGACTTGGATTTGATGACAGACAAGACATTGTAGGTTCCGGTAGCCTGTGATTTCTCCGTGGCATGCGACCTCAACATGTGCACCCGGGTAGACCAAAATTGCATGGAGAACTGCAAGACGCCGACAGAATCTGGCTTCTCAAGGAGGGCACGATCGAAACGTTGTCGGAGCGCCGGACTTGAGTTTAGCAAAGACATTTGCAGTGCTGTATCGGCAAGCAACTTGGCATCCTCATAAGTCTCTTCGTTGCTCTTGCCCGTGGTGGCTACGGTTTGGGCCATGGCCATGGCAGCTGATGCGCCGCTATCGCCGCCGCCGCCGCCTCCGCCTGCCTTGCCGGTGGCAGGTGCCGGGGAGGGGACTGTTTGCTGTTTCGAAGCCTCGATCCATTTGCGCAGCGTACCGGTTATGTTCTGCTGGTCTTCGCGGGCAGTGGCGGAGGTGAAGGTAAGGGTGTGGTTGCCGGCTTGCGGTGATGGCTCCTTGACGACCACCTTGATGGAGGCTTTCGCGGCGGTCGCTGGGGTCTGCTGGAGATCTGAATGCAAGTCAGCTGCAGGGTTTCTGCGGCAACGTGTAGGCGTAGACATACTCCCAATGTCCGCTATGGCTATGGACAGCGGAGGAAGCGCGCCGCTGGACGACTTCCAGGCCACTGTCTTGCCATCTGCAGAGATGGAGACAGTACCGTCCTGCTTTTTGTACTGAGCGGCAGCATCAGCCATACCTAGAGGAAGTGGTGGAGGGGTGAGGCGGTGATGCACGGTTCGTTTGAGCCTCATGCAAGACGCGGCAGTAATTAGAATGCCTTCCCCAGATTCACGCGCTGCACGTGATGACGCATCAACCGCATCCCGCCCATGTACGCATTCTACTTCGCGCGCGTCTGTGCCGTGCTCGGTAGAGCCAAACTTCAATTCTACCGCATGCTGATGTAGAGGGATTGGAGATGCTATGGCTAGATTGATCCTTTCCGTCTCGTGTGCGCTGGCGAATACACGTATACAGAAGATAGAATACAGAAACACGGTGCCGGCACCGTCTTAGCCAAGGCGTTTGACGCACTTCTGGCGCAACGGATATGTATCCGTCCCACACTGTCAGCACCTGCACCGCGCTGCATCGTAGTTACGTAGGACGTCGGCTGCCATTGGCTGGCGCTGCGAGACGTATTCCCATGTGCGTTTATTTGGTCATGGCCAGTATCGCGACCAGAAGAGAGGGGCAGCACAAAGGCGCAGGCAAAGTGCGGCGCCTACTGCGCAGAAGAAGCAGCCGCAAGAGGTTGAAACTGGGCTCCAGACGGATAGCGGGTATTGCGTGTTTGAGGCATTTGCTGAGGCACTGTCCAAAGTGCCCTCGATCCACAGGGCGCTAGGCCGGAACACGGGGCCCTACGCATGTGCCATGCTCGGGCTTCCTGACTTTGTACTGCACATTGCTACCGCAGAAGCTCTCTTCTGTATACCATCGTCCGCTTGGATGACACGTCTCCCCACCTCCGCTTTGTTATTCTAATCCATCATGTTGCGCAACACTCTGCGCCAGTGCTCTCGCCAGCTCCCGAGCGCCTCAGCGAGAGCAAGCTTTACTGGCCTTGCACAGCCGTCGAGGACTGCCATTTCGACATGTCGCAGGCCTCTTGCGCTTTCACAGCGCCGTCAATATGCCGTGTCGGCCGAGGACACCAACAAGGGCGTTGTGCGTAGTGCTCCAGCCCCGGCTTCAAACTCTTCGAGCATAGCTAACCATGACGGCATAGGACCCCAACGACTCGTTTCTCCAAGGCAACACGGCCAACTACATCGATGCCATGTACATGCAATGGAAGCAAGACCCCGAGAGCGTTCACTACTCATGGCAGGTCTACTTCCAGAACATGGAGTCGGGCGATATGCCCGTATCGCAAGCCTTCCAACCGCCGCCGAACATCATGAGCTCGCCCCAGGGTGGTGCTGGCAGGCCGGGAATGGGCATGGCCGCAGCTGAGGGAACCGAGGTCATGAACCATCTCAAGGTCCAACTGCTCGTGCGAGCATACCAGGCAAGAGGCCACCACAAGGCCAAGATTGACCCACTGGGCATCCGCTCAGAGGCGGAGCAATTCGGCTACAACAAGCCCCGCGAGCTGGAGCTGTCGCACTACAACTTCACCGACAAGGACCTTGAGCAGGACATTGAGCTCGGGCCGGGCATCCTACCGCGCTTCAGGACCGAGGACCGCAAGAAGCTGAAGCTGAAGGAGATTATCCAGGCTTGTGAACGTCTGTACTGTGGCTCCTATGGCATTGAATACATCCACATCCCCGACAGAGAGCAGTGCGACTGGCTCCGTGAGCGCATCGAGGTTCCCACGCCCTTCAAGTACTCTGTCGACGAGAAGCGCCGCATTCTGGACCGTCTCATCTGGGGTACCAACTTTGAGGCTTTCCTGGCTACCAAGTACCCCAACGACAAGCGCTTTGGTCTGGAAGGTGGTGAGAGTTTGATTCCGGGAATGAAGGCCCTGATTGACCGAAGTGTTGACTTTGGTGTCAAGGACATCGTCATTGGCATGCCTCATCGTGGACGTCTCAATGTGCTCTCCAACGTCGTCAGGAAACCCAACGAATCCATCTTCAGTGAATTTGCCGGTACCGCCGAGGCCAACGAAGAGGGTTCGGGTGACGTCAAGTACCATCTCGGTATGAACTTTGAGCGCCCTACGCCATCCGGAAAGCGTGTGCAGCTCTCCCTGGTCGCTAACCCATCCCATCTTGAGGCCGAAGACCCCGTCGTACTTGGAAAGACTCGTGCCATTCTGCACTACAACAATGACGAGAAGGAGGCTTCTAGCGCCATGGGTGTTCTTTTGCACGGTGATGCCGCCTTCTCTGCTCAAGGTGTCGTGTATGAGACTATGGGTTTCCATCAATTGCCCAGCTACCACACGGGCGGAACCATTCACATCGTTGTCAACAACCAGATCGGTTTCACCACGGACCCTAGGTTCTCGCGCTCTACTCCCTACTGCTCTGATATCGCCAAGGCCATCGATGCGCCTGTCTTCCATGTAAATGGTGATGACGTTGAAGCCCTCAACTTCGTTTGTCAGCTTGCCGCCGACTTCCGCGCCGAGTTCAAGAAGGATGTAGTCATCGACATGGTTTGCTACAGGAAACAAGGTCACAACGAAACTGACCAGCCTTTCTTCACCCAGCCCCTGATGTACAAGAAGATCTCGCAACAAGAACAAACACTAGACATTTACACAAAAAAGCTCCTCGAAGAGAAGACTTTCACCAAGGAAGACATTGATGAGCACAAGGCTTGGGTCTGGGGCATGCTCGATGAGAGCTTCAGCCGCAGCAAAGACTATGTCCCCAACTCCAAGGAGTGGCTGACTTCAGCATGGAACGGCTTCAAGTCTCCAAAAGAGCTTGCTAGCGAGGTGCTTCCTCACCTACCGACTGCTATTGAGGAGTCTCAATTGAAGCACATTGCGCAGAAAATTGGAGATGCACCACAAGACTTTAACGTACACAAGAACTTGAAGCGTATCTTGGCTGGCCGCACTAAGACTGTAATGGACGGCAAGAACATTGACATGGCCACGGCAGAAGCTCTTGCGTTCGGAAGTCTCTGTATGGAAGGCCACCACGTCCGCGTTTCTGGGCAGGATGTGGAGCGTGGAACCTTCTCTCAGCGCCATGCTGTTCTCCACGACCAGGAGACGGAGAAGACGTACACGCCCTTGCAAGACCTTAGCAAGGACCAGGCAACCTTCACCATTACCAATTCATCGCTCAGCGAATACGGAGTGTAAGTGGCGACGAGCTCGAATTGAAGTATTATGTTGACTGACTCATTCCAGGCTCGGATTCGAATACGGATACTCGCTATCGTCGCCCAACGCCCTCGTCATGTGGGAAGCTCAGTTCGGTGACTTTGCCAACACTGCTCAGGTCATCATCGACCAGTTCATCGCTTCTGGTGAAGTTAAATGGCTTCAGCGCTCTGGCCTCGTCATGAGCTTGCCGCACGGTTACGATGGTCAAGGCCCTGAGCACTCGTCAGGACGTATGGAGCGCTACTTGCAGTTGTGCAACGAGGACCCGCGTATCTTCCCATCTCCAGACAAGCTCGATCGCCAACACCAGGACTGCAACATGCAGATTGCTTACACTACGAAGCCATCGAACCTCTTCCATCTTCTCCGTCGTCAGATGAACCGTGAATTCCGCAAGCCGCTCGTCCTGTTCTTCTCCAAGTCGTTGCTTCGCCACCCGATTGCGCGTTCCAACATTGAAGAGTTCACGGGAGACTCACACTTCCAGTGGATCATCGAGGACCCAGCGCACGCCAGTGGAGAAATCGAATCGCACGAGGGTATCAACCGCGTCATCATCTGCACAGGTCAAGTTTACGCAGCGCTGGTAAAGGAGCGCGAGGCTCGTGGTGAGAAGGATGTTGCGATTACGCGCATCGAGCAGCTCAACCCCTTCCCATGGCAACAGCTAAAGGACAACCTCGACTCGTACCCCAACGCACAAAACATCATTTGGTGCCAAGAGGAACCTCTCAATGCCGGTGCTTGGAGCTTTACCCAGCCCAGAATTGAGACTCTTCTCAACCAGACCGAGCACCACAACAGGAGGCACGTCATGTACGCAGGACGCAACCCCAGTGCGTCTGTAGCTACTGGACTCAAGGCCTCGCACAAGAACGAGGAGAAGGCGCTGCTGGATATGGCTTTCACGGTCAAGCAGGACAAGTTGAAGAGCGAGTAAGGGCTCGGTTAGACTTGTAGACGTCAGGATCATGACTGGTTGCATTGCTTTATTCCCCTTTCTGCTATGTCGCCAAGTCGGATTGGATTGGACAGGGGCTCAGGCAGTTGGACTTGATGGGACTGTTCAGAAGTACATTTTCACCATGACCCGGAATGTATGTTTACTGATTGTAGTATAAAATCTGGATTCTCTTTGTTATGTTGCGTGGGTGATTGAATGCTGTGCCCCGGTATTGTCCGCGCGATATTTACCTTGGGCACAGGGCGCCCGAGCGTTATCAAATGTTGGGTGAGTGCTCAGCGCCACGTCATCAAATTCTTCCGGCGGGCCAGATGGGCAGGAGATGCAATGATGCAGAGATGGGAAGAATTACGTCGAGGGCAAAGAACGAGTGGCGGTGCCAGCGACCAAAACTTGAGGCTATGTCCGCGGTCCGGAAGATATCGGGCAGACGTCAGTGTGGGAGAGAGCCCCGCCAACCCGCCGACCCCTCATGCATGCCCCTCCACTTTTTCGTCTCCGCACCTGCATCATCGCCTTCGTGGACGCGCTCCCGCAACAAAGCGCGTCACATCCCGCGCCTCGACGCTGCCGCCTCTTGTCGACAATGGCCAGAACGCGTTTTCGACCGTGCTCGGCGCAGTTGCATCGAGACTCGGTATTCTTCCGGGCCAACTTTGGCTGCCATGCGCGGCTGGAACATCGTGAACCGCCCGTGACGTCCGAAGCGTTGCCGAGGGCTGGCTGTAGCTCGCTCGCTCGCTCCATCCGAACAACCCACCTGCCAAACACATGGCACAAAAGTGTGGTCCGCCTGCCCGGCTCTACCCACCCTGACTTCATAATAACACCCAGCTCCGCTTTTTGCTTCAGTTGAGCTTGATAGCTTTTCACCATCCTCCCCCAAACTTCTCCATCCCCCATACCCAGCATTCCCATCTTCTCTTCTCCATTGATACCAATTGTGCATTGTAGCCTTGCGACCGCTTTCTTAACACTATTGCTACTACTGCACATTCGATTCTGCCACTACACAACACAACACACCTAAAATGGCTACCAACCACGGCGAAGGTGGTCCAGTTTCTCAGGAGAAGATCAATACTGACATCATCACCCTTACGCGATTCCTCACTGAGGAGCAGGCCAAGGTCAAGGAGGCGACAGGAGACTTTACGTACGTTCAAACACGGGATGAGTATCGGGACGGAAAAACTGACCCCATCGCTACAGGCTGCTATGCCACGCACTGCAATTTGCATTCAAGAGCATTGCCTACTACATCCGGAGAGCCACATTAATCAACGTACGCAATTTCTCTACTTATACGCCCCATGGCCAGCGACTGACTTGACCAGCTCACTGGTCTCCAAGGCGCAACCAACAGCACTGGCGACGATCAGAAGAAGCTCGATGTGATTGGCGATGAGCTCTTCATCAGCGCAATGCGCTCGTCTGGTCGCGTGCGCCTCCTTATTTCCGAAGAGCAAGAAGAAGCCATCGTTTTCGACGAACACCCCAATGCGCGCTACGCTGTTGCCTGCGACCCCATCGACGGCTCTTCTAACCTTGACGCCGGGGTGTCTGTCGGCACCATTTTCGCCGTATACAAGCTGCCAGAGGGCGCCAAGGGCACAAAGGAAGAGCTTCTTCTACCCGGCACCGAGATGGTAGCCTCAGGTTTCACCATGTACGGTGCCTCTGCTCAATTGGTCATCACCATGAAGGGCGGCAACGTCAACGGCTTCACCCTTGACACTGCTTTCGGCGAGTTCATTCTCACACACCCGGACATGAGGGTCCCCAAGACCAGGTCCATTTACTCAGTCAACGAGGGTAACAGCCTGTACTGGGAAGAGCCTGTCAAGGAATGGTGTGAAAGCTTGAAGAACCCTCCCGAGGGCGGAAAGCCTTACAGCGCGCGATACATTGGTTCCATGGTCGCAGATGCATACCGAACACTGTTATACGGAGGTATCTTCGCGTACCCCTCGGACAAGAAGACTCCCAAGGGCAAGCTTCGCATTCTTTACGAGTGTGCACCCATGGCTATGGTTTTTGAGAATGGTAAGCCGCCCTGGATTCATCACAGCACCTTACTTGTACGGAGCGCTAACAAACACGCAGCTGGTGGTAAGGCAGTGAACAGCAATATGGATCGCATGCTCGAAGTCGTCCCCGAGCATATTCACGACCGATCTGGTATCTTCTTGGGCTCAGAAGGCGAGGTGCAAAAGGTCATTGACACACACAAAAAGTACCAGAAATAGGCTGCTGCTGCCGCTGTCGAAGTGCATGATCGGGAGGTGTATGAGAAGCTCATGAGGAGGTACTTGCCTGTCAAGGCTCCCTAGGAAGGCGCATGTGCAACGTGACGTAGTAGTATTATTGAATGACGATACGATCTTGATTTCCATTTTCAACATGCGTCGATGAACTGCTATGACGCTATAGCACGAGATTGCGGGGGTATGTAATTCACGTCAATCAACAGCGCGGCAGTATTGCGCTTCAAGGTCTTGGTCACAAAAAAAGCCATTCGCTTTGCATGGGCCAAGTTTTGCAACATGTATTCCGGGTATGAAAATACAGCCTTGAAATCTAGTCTGCTACACCCATACCTTCTCTTCGACCTATCCAGCTTGTACCCGGTGGCTTCGAAACCTACTAAAACTTTGCACAGGTCCACACCCACCATAACATTTGCCCATCCATTCATTATCACATTCCCACTGCAAATGCGAGACGCCCAAAAATCCCGAACGTTTAAAAGCAAGCCCAGTCATCGTGGGAGCCTGGCTCGTGAGGTATCAAACTGTTTGCGTGAAGAAAGTCCCACCGCAGACTCACACCCATGTCATGTCGTCAGAGACGGCGCGCCGTCTATCATACATATAAAAGCAAAACCAAAGGAAAATAAAAGCATGAAGAGGGGAAACACCCAACTCGTAGGATTGAGTTTGGGCTGTGATAACATCCGACGATCCAATCAAGGAGTCGGCTGCCAAAAGAAGTATCGTATTCGACTTGCTGTGAAGCGAATGCAAGTCGATAGTGTAGAAGGGGACGTGGGAAATCGTGAGAAACTTTTGGGTACAATTGGTCATGAAAGCCATCCCATGTCGTGAGAAAACCGTTATCGTGCGCCGTTCGCCGTTCAAGGAAATCATGCGACCATCGTAACTTGCTGCCGTTGGAGAGCATCGCGGACCGAGTCCTACTCAGTGGCAACTAGAAAGAGGTTTAAGCCTTCTCCTCCTTGGGCTCTTCCTTGGGGGCCTCCTTCTCAGGCTCACCCTCTTTGTTCTTGACGTATTCGTCATAGACGCTCATGGCCTCGTCGACCTTGGCGCGGAGAGCAGACTCGTCAGAGGTGCTAGGTAAGTTAGTATATGACATGTCTGGAATGAAAATAGGGTGATACGTACAGGTTGATCAGCTCGCTGTTGTCCATCTCGAGGAGCATACCGGTGATCTTGCCGGCAAGCTCGGGCTGCATCTCGGCGATCTTGGGGTAGAGGGCCTCACCGAGCATCTGCTTCTGCTGTCCAGGAGCAGCGCCGCTTAGAGCGCTCATGTCGACACCAGCACCAGCGGGACCGCCGCGTCCGCCCTGGGAATATCCGGGCATGGGGGACTGACCGGGTCGGCCACCTTGGGACACACCACCGCGACCAGAGCCTTGAGGAGGGAAACCCTGACCGCCGCGCATACCAGGACCACCAGCCATGGGGACTTGAGGCATGCCGGGCATAGGGGCCATGGGAACACCGCCACGGCCGCCACGTCCGCCCATAGCCTGCTGTGCAGCCTGCGCAAGTTGCATGTACTGCTGGTTCATATAGGCAGGAGGGAAAGCACCGGGAGCCATACCGGGAGGCATGTACATGGGGGGCATCTGCTGGCCGTTAGGGCCGCCGCGACCGCCTTGCTGACCGGGCATGGCGCCAGGGAAGCCGGCACCACGACCACCTTGTTGGTTAGGCATACCAGCGGGGAAGGGCATCTGGCCACGGCCACCGGCAGGGAACATCATGGGCTGCTGACCAGGTGCGATGAACATCTGGGGAATGCCACCGAACTGCTGCTGCTGTTGTTGCTGCATGCGGAGCTGGTTGCGAGCCTGAATAGTGGCCTCGAGCTGGTTCTTGCGGACGTCCTTGCGCTGGGCAAGAGCGACGTAGAGAGGCTTGCCCTCAATCATCTTCTGGTTCATCTCGGTGACAGCCTTGGTGGCCTCATCTGGGTTGCTGAAGCAGACGAAACCGAAGCCCTTGCTCTTACCTAGGATCTTCTTCTCGCCCTTGATAGTGACCTTCTCGCCAGACTGGTTCTCGTCCTTTTTGCCATCGGGTGAGTCGTCCTTGGACTCTTCCTTGGATTCGTCGGTCTTGTCGGTCTTCTCAGTCTCACTGGTCTCCTCATTGGTCTCCTCCTTCTTCTCGTCGGACGTCGTCTCGGCGTGCTCAGCAGGCATGGCATCGCGCATGACTTTGGCAGAGGTGATGGTACCGAAAGGAGTGAACATGTCGCGCAGCTTCTCATCGTCAACATCGTCGTTCAAGTTCTTGATGTAGAGATTGACGCCCTGGTACTTGGACTGCTTCTCAAGACGGGCAGCCTCGTACTGCTTGCGCAGCTCCTCCTCACGCTCGTGCTTCTTCTGCGCACGACCCACGTAAAGCTTTTGGCCACGGAAGTCAGTGTCGTTCAGTGCGTCGACAGCAGCAGAGGCAGCCTCGTGCTTGATGTAGTTGACGAAGCCGAACCCGCGGCTCTTACCCTGCTCATCGCGAGCAATCGAGGCAGAGGTGATGTCACCGTGCTTCTCGAAAAGCTCACGGAAATCGTCGTCGGAGACATCAAGGTCAATGTTCTTGACGTAGATGTTGGTGAAGTTGGCCTTCATCTCCTCAAACTTGCTCATGCGTTCCTTCTTGGGGATGTGGTGGCCAACGAAAACCTTCTTCTCGTTCAGCAACATGCCGTTGACGTGCTTGATGGCGTTGTTGGCAGCCTCGGCAGTCTCGTAGTGAACGAATCCGTAGCCCTTGGAGTTGCCGAGCTCATCCTGGGCGACCTTGCAGCTGAGAATGTTGCCGAAGGCGGCGAAGGTGTCGTGGAGAGCCTTGTTGTCGATGGCGTGGTCCAGGTTCTTGATGAACACGTTGCCCTGGCCAGTCTTGCGCAGAGCGGGGTCACGCTGGGACCACATGATGCGGCAAGGCTTGCCCTTGATGACGGTGTAGTTCAGCTCCTCGAGGGCCTTCTCGCCATCCTCAGAGCTGTTGTAGTTAACATAGGCGTAACCGAGCGAGCGACGGGTAACGGCGTCGCGGCAGACACGGATGGAGGCGACCTGGCCAATCGAGGAGAAGAGCTCGAAGAGCATGGCTTCGGTGACGGAGGGGTCGAGCTCGCCGACATAGAGCGAAGCCGAGTTCTGGTTGTTGGCGGGGGCAGCAGCAGTCGGGGTGGGTGCATCACCCTGGGCAGCAGCGACGTTGGTGTTGATCTGGGCGTCATTGGCGTCAGCACCGTCTTGGACGGGCGAGGTAGTGTTGGCGACGTCAGACATGATATAGATCTGCAAGGCGGGGTGTCAGTCGAGGGCGGGTCTGAATATTCCTGCGGGTAGGCGCAGTCCTGACGCGGGCAGGTGCGCTCGCTTCGCAGAAATAAAATTGAAAAGTTGGCTCACCTGAACCTTTTAAGATTTGCAACAGAAGATGTGTGGGGTAATCGAGGGGACGCGCGGATGCCTTCTTCTTGCGAAAAAGGTGGGCTAGTTCAAGCAAGATGTCTGTCGGTGCAAGCGACAGTACAAGACGAACAGTTGGCGGTCGTCGTCGGACGGGCTTTTCTTGTTGTTTTCTGGATTTTTTTGTTTCTTTTTGTGTTATGAACGGTCCGCTGGGAACCGAGGCTGTGAGAGCTGGTGAGTGTAGTTGGGGTGGGTAAGCGTTTGAGGTGGAAAACACGACGAGGTCGTCAGTCTTTATGGGCAGGTGTGTGCGGCGTTTTTTTGGTGGGCCCGTGCCCTGCAGGCTAGCTCGTTCGAGGCAGCGCAGCCAAGGCGGTGCATGAAAGAGCCCTGCAGCAGGATTGATAATGGCAATGGAAGCCCAGGCGATGGCCGAACCACCAAGTGAGCAGGGAATACGAAGTCACTCCGTTGCGCCTGGCGCGCCAGGCGTACAATGCACACACCTAGGCAAGCGTAACGGTTATTGCGACAATGGACCCTTGACCGTTGTGAGGTGTATCACATGTCAAACGCCCGACTCAGTGAAAGGTGGGACCGCTTTGGGTTGACTATGGTACTCTGGCCTAAATAGTATAAGTCGCGTCAACAAAGAGAAATGTGCGCACTCGTTGTACATGTTTGGCACTGCACAGAAAGGTACAGGACATGTGATGCAATGAGGGATAGGTAGTCCCTGTCGACCAGATACCACGGTCGGTAAAGAAAGTGTTGATATACAGCATACGTGCACCACGCGCAGCGGTTGAAAAATGTTACAATCTTAGCCTAAAAAGCCACCGAATAGTATATTTTAACCAATAGTTGCCCAAGCAGACATTTCAAACGGGTATCGGTACGGTACGTAAACGCGGAAAAGATGCCGACCATGGCATATACCAAACCACCACTCACTCCCGCAGAGTGTCATCCCAGCCTCCTTGCTCCAAAAGGTGCTTTTCCACACGTGTTTTGCAGTGTTCCAGTCCAAGCCCGAGCGCTTCGTTCCATTGACTCTCCACCAGGCCAACCTTCTCTTTCAGATCGTCGGTTAATCTTCTTTCTTCGTCGGCCCTAATGGCCTTCATCTCCTGGTTGACCTCTGCTAGATCCTCACCCTCCAACAGCCTTTGTGTCTCGAGGAGTCGTGACCCTGCCGTCATAACACCTGTCTTCACCTCGTGCAGGAGGCATAGCAAGTTGATCTGCGATTCGATGAACTGATATGCAGACCGACCGGCGTGCGCCAGCAAACTGTACAAATACTGCAGCGGGTACTCGTGGTACGCTGGCGTCTCCGCATACTCTTGCGGTGGCACTAAAACCCCAAAGCCCTCAAGGTTGTGAGGGATCTGCTGAACGATTGCCAGTAGCCCAGGCGCAATGTCCCAAAACGCAGACAACTGAGCCTCGACGCCCCGAGTCACGTTCTGTTCGATAACGTTCATAAAGTCTTCATACCGCTTAAGCGTTTCCTTCTCAAAACTAACTTTGCGATCTTGCCCATCACGCTGGAAAAAGGTCGTGGCCTCTTTGACCTTTTGTTCGTTTTTGGTCTGGACGTAAGGCAAGACGATGATGTCTCGGTAGAGGTCGTTGCGCTCGTCCTCCAGCCCGAACATTTCTTTGTGCAATTGTTCCCGCGCTTCGAATAACCATTTCAGTAGAGTTAGCATTTCCAGTAACTCGGGTTTCTCGTCGCCCTCTTCTTGCGTCTGGTTAGGATTGGGCTCCTGCGCTTCGCTACACAAGCGCCCTTTGAGATGCTCTATCGACGCTGTGGCCTTGGTAATGCGCTCGCAAAACATGGCGTGCAGCGGATTGGCTACTTCTGCCTGGAAGCTATCAAATATCCATTGGACCACGTCCTGGGCCCTTTGACGCTCCCGAACTTCAAAGTCTGCCTCTGCTTTTGCAGCATCCGCGAAAGACATGACTCCATTGCGGACATTGTCTTGAATGTTGTATCTGAGTTGCGCACGTCGGTCGGACAAAGATGCATTCTCCTGCTCCTTTCGTGCCTCAATCTTCGTGCTGAACTTCGTTTTAGTGTCCTTGACTTCTTCTAGTTCTGAAAGGGTCCTCAAGCTGCTTCGGATGCTCGCCAAGTCTGGGTGGCTGTTGTTTACCGCAGGATGATGCCGTGGGTGAGATGGCGGAAGCGTAACCAGTCTCGAGACGTCAAGCTTATCAGGGTCAGGCGTTGCCGTCGCAGACCTTGGATAACAGCCGTAAGACTGTTGCTGCGGGGGCTGTAGGCTCTCTTCATGTAGACCGACTTTCTCCGGAGGATATTCGTTAGGTCCGTATGCTTGTCGACTACTGGATTCACCTCGCTGCCTTGAAGTGTTCACATTCTCACCTGCCCACTGCAGATTTTCCCGGGCCTCTTTAGGCAAACTCATATACTTGGACTCTCTTTTGCTCCGCTCCAGTGTTCTACCGCCACCAACTCCGGATGATCCACCATCGCTCTCCCACCAACGACTTGCAGATCGGCCTCTAGAATCTTGTTCATCGGGGATGGTACTCATGGCCATACTAGGGATAGGCGAGAGTGATGGATGGTAGTTGTTGGCCCAAGAAGCATCCCGAGCCTTTTGACTGGAGACACTGGAGGGAGATGCAGGTTCCGTGTGTGGGGTAAAGTTGCTTATAGACGACACGGGGCTCGCAGCTGTCGTCGGCATCGAGTTCGAAAAGCGCGTGTCAGGAGACTCGCCTGTAACAGAGCCTTGAGACCTTTTACTAGCATGCCCCGCGGGTGTATTTTGGGTGTTTGGTGTCGCTGACCTGCGTCCAGAACTTCCATGTGAGCGCCACATATCCCTCGTCAAGTCCATGATATCCCCAGCCATTGCATCAAAAGCTCCAGAATAACGATCCCGACGAAGTCGCGACTCGGTAACGATGAACTCTGCAAACAGTTCCAATCTATCTTGATCAGTTTCAGCAGCCATCTCCTTCTCGATGAAATTTCGATGGCGTTCCATAGAGGCACGAGCAAAAGAATGGGCATCGGCCGGTCTTGGCGTGGTCACGGCCGAGTCGTATACCCCAACACGCGAGGTGTTTGGTGTATGTATAGCGGAATCATTTGCAGCTTCTGATTGACGGGTCAGGTCTGCTTCTCTCTCATCGCCATAAATATGGAGTGGTGGGGTGGGTAGCGCCTTTGAGGGCAGCGAAACTGGAGCTTTCTGGGCTGAACGACTGAGATGTTCCATACCTGGCGAGAAAGGTGGTGTCGGAGCAGTCATTGATGCAGCTTTTTGAGGTGCATCCGTTCGAGGCGTAGAGTTTGTTGACCCAGGGTCTTCGAAGACATGCCCACTTCTTGGTGATCGTAGTGCACCATTGCTTCTTGGAGTACCTCTGGTGACAGCACCGCGACGGATCAAACCACCTTCGGGGGTTCCCAGATCAAGGTTGGCTGGCTTCGCAGATTCAGCCTCTAGATCTTGCGCCCAAGGATTATTGCTCGGTCCAGTTCGGTGTTCTCGAGCAGCCCGGCTTTCACTCCTTCGCTCACGAATACCTCGGGTGCTCGTGTCGCGTTTATTTGGAGTGCAATAGAGAGTACTGCTTGAGCCTGATGTCGTCGTAGTAGTTGGACCAGACGAGATCGAAACGCTTCCATTTTCTGACGCTGGTGCGGGTTGTTCAGAAGGCCGAACGGCATGAGGACTCGTGTCAAGGTGGAGACCGTGCGCCGCTGGAGACCTGGGGCGCACGTTTGTGGGCTCGTCCTGCCAACCCATAGGCGTTGGCGGAATGGGTGTCAACGTTGTCTGGCCAGGTCTCCTAGTTGGGGGCGCGGAAGGCAGGACGGGTACTCGATTGGGGCTCAGTTCTGCCCCGGGTCCCATACTTTGCGATCGCGAGCTGCTAGGAGGGGGGCCGGGTGGCGGCGGGGGTAATGGCACGTTCCGGCTCCAGCTCCCGGTTGGACCGATGGGCGACTCATCAATAGGTGTTCGAGTCTCATATCCAGGTACACCAGCAGAAGCTGCTCTTCGAGAGGTAGGAGGCCTAATAGGCGACTGCGTGTCAGGACTATACCTTCGCTCTGCGAACGCGTTTGCCATGTAACTGTAAACTTGTCAGTCGGGTGATGGGCCTTCTTGTACCATTGTGGACCCACCTGGAAGCAGCCCGCTGTGCAACTAGCCCAGGGGAAGCCGGTGCTCTCTGAATTGCATCAGAGGTACTGATTTGAAGTGAATCGATATTGCTCGAGGCAGGGCTATGGTCATTGTTCCGATTCCTAAACGAGGAAAGACTGAACTTGGAGGTCAATTTGTCGCGCGAAACCGAACGTCCTGTGCCATTCCTTCCTGGTGGAGGCGGGAATTGTTGGTTCGATGTGATGCTCGTTGCACTCGAAGGTATGACCATAGAGCCCGGTCGGCTGTGGTAACCTGAAATGGGTCGCGCAGATGATGGATTGCTGCTCGGTGGTGGAGGAGGAGGAGGGGGAGGATGAGGGAAGGTATTGACAGATAACTGAGGCGACGAGGTGTTGCTGGTGCTAAGGGACTGTGAGATGTTTGGATTCTGGCCTGGAGAATATGGAGGTGGTGGTGAGGGCATCGATGCTGGTGCTGTTAGCATCACAAATTTTCAAGCCTCGGCCATATTGCAAGGCTCTAGAGAGAGTGAATGCACAATGCCATGTCATGCTCAGCACAAGATTAGTTCCATGCTCTGTGAAAGGAGAGAAATAAACCGGGTCTACGGAATCTACTAGCATAGGACGAGGATATGGGAGGAAGGGAAAAGAGATAGATACCTTCCATGCCTGTGACATCCTGAAGCCTCGAGGGCCCCGACATCTGGCTGTGCTGCAGATGCTGGCCAATGACATTCCCGCCCCGCGACCATTGTTGCGGATTGTAAGGTGCTGCTGGACCTGAGCCCCTCATGGCCATGGGTGAAGCAGCCGCGACGGGAGATGGCGCATACGCAGAGGGCGTGGGGGAGGGGGAAAAGGGCAGGCTTAAGGATGAGGCGGTGGCAGGTGTAGAGCCATGTAGATACGACTGCCCAGAGGGTTGGGGCGGGGCGAGGGTGGTGTTGAGGAGGGGCGGTTGCACAGCGAAGCGCCTGGGAGATATCTGCGGTGCCTGAAGGTGGACGGGATGCGGTGAAGGCGGAGGTGGAGGCAGCCTGGGAGACGGCGGCGGCGCGGGATTGTAGGCGTGCTCTGAGGCCATGGCTACTAGTATTCAGCCTCTCGGTTTTACTCTCGCGCACCAGAATAGTTAGGGCTGGCTCGAATGCGCCGTGCCGAAACCTTCAGCGGCTCCAGCGAGTCGTCTGGGCGAATCCAGTGTCGGGGTGATGCACCAATCGGTGTCTGTCACCTTACACGAGAATGTAGAGGCGACGGCGCGCAAGGATCCTGGGTCATACTGTGTGTCGGTGTAGTGTGAAGATGGACGGGAAGTGTGACGGATGGGGTCGCGCTGGCCAATTCGACGCCTGGCAATCGTCGACGATCATGTCGGGCACGAGGCTTTGAGAGCTGGCCTGGGCAAGTGCTGCGTCTAGACCTGAATCAGCGTTGACCGTGGAGGTTTGGCCTTGTAGCGAGTCTTGACTTTTGCTTGTCCAGCGAATGGGCGACGCTTCATGCACACAGCGACATGGGCCAACTGCAGCATCCCTGCCCGTCGACAAGACATCGGCGGCTAAGTAAAGAACATGTCATGACATTCAGAAACTCTCGGGAGAAGCCATCTCAGTCCCGGGAACAGTTGCAAGCCTCTGGCTGTCTCCCTGGTCCGTTTTTGGGGGCAAGTCTTGCAGAATGTCCAACTGAAGTTATGTGTAGAAAGTCTTGTAGAGCAATGCAACACGCGAATGCCGTCTCCACACGGTGCGATATAAATAGCGCGCGGTGGGCCCAGCGTATCCAACATACATGCAGCCTGCAGCGGCCCACTCCCTCCTCCGAACTCTACATCTCCACCTCCACTTCGGGCAAAGGCATGTTACTTTTGGATGCCGGCATGCTCTATTCTGGCCATCGCAGACAATCATATAATGCTTCCATTTATATCGTACAACGCAGACAGTAGCCGTCATCATCACCATGCCACCGATTCGACATGCTGATGCACAATCCTTTTGAGTTGGTGGTTGAACTCGTGTCCCTATCACGCAACGATGCGCGAGACAAGAGACACACGCAGGATTGTTGAAGGAGGCGATTACTTGCATGTTGCTGACACTTGCACGGCCTTCGGCAATCGTGTATAGAGAGTATCTCAGCCTGGCCACCACGTTAGCCCCCCAGCTGCTGAGTAGGTATATTGCCACCATGGCAAATGACCCTAGCAGGGCGTTCTCCGCAACCTGTACTGGGAAAGCAGAATTCGGTTGCGAATCCATCTGACTGCGCACCCCCGACTCGGCATGGCAAACAACGCGCGACAGTAATGTGTACCAAAATATGGTGTACAACTATATTGATCGAACATCCATGTCTGTGCCCATCCATCCCACCTGGGATATGTCTATACCATGCGCAATGCACCATCAGACAAAAAATTTCACTAACGCCACGCTCGAACACTCCATCTGAAAGAAACCACTATGGCTTATTTGTCATCCTTGTCATCCTTCGGCTCTGGTGCTGGCTCGTCCACGTCGTCCTTGTCCTTCTTCTCTTCCTTCTTGCGGCGCTCCTTCTTGAGAGCCTGTTGGACCTTCTCGTCTTTTTCCTCTTGCAGCTCGTCCCACTCAACATCGTATTCGTTGGCAACAGCCTTGATTTCCTTACGCAGAGTATTACCGTCCTCAATTAGAGCCTCCCACTTGCGCAAATCGAAATTGTGCTGTTGGTAGAGCTTCTGTTGTCGACGAGACACAGTGAAATTCATCGCTGAACGGTAGCTGACTTCACGGTTGTGGTACAGGAACCACACATAACCACCAATAAGCGTGGAAAGACCAACCAAGTACTACAACAATGTCAGAGACTAGCAACGACAGAAGAAAAGCGAGGCAGCTTACAGTGACCGGCTCCATAACGTCCCATCCTAGCTCAGTCTGGAAAGTAAGGTAGTAGACAACACACCACCATCCAACGATACCACCAAAACCAGCAATGGCGACATTTTTGGCTGCTTTTTGCGCCAACTTATCACACTCTCTCTTGACATCGGCCATGGTGCTGATCTTCTTCGACGTCTTGCGTAACCGCATTCGGAGATAGTAGGTTCTGTCGTTGAAACTAGGCACACCGACTCGGATCTCTTCCGGTGCACCTTCAATCTCAATCGCAAACTCTTGCCCACGAGCAGCATCACGAATGAAGTCGCCAATCTCTGTAGATGAAGACCATCGTACGAATTTGCGCTCTCCTTCTTTGTCGGCCGGGGCTTCATGACCCTGGCCGGAGTATGACTCTACTCCTCCCTTTCCAGGCCCACCCCGTAGCTCCTCTGCTTGCTCTGGGGTCTTTCTGTCCTGACTGCTCAATCTACCTGCCTTCTGGACTTTACCGTCGATGCGAATCTCGTCAACCTGCTCAAAGTCTTCTTCTCCTTTTTGTTGGCTTAGGCTCTCGCTGTCGCTACTGACTGGAGTCTTCTCCGTCTCCTGTGGCTGTGCGTCGGATTGTATCGAGTCTTCGGCACGGAAATATACATTGGGTTGTCGCTCACGGCCTTGCTTGTCCTTGATGGTAGGAAGCTCAGCTTGTATTAGGCGCTCGAGGTAGGAGATAGGCTGTTGTGGATGTACCAGTAACGCCAGCGGCTCGATTTCTTTCCGGTCGGTATTTTGGTCGCTAGTAGTAAGCGGAAGGATAATCTTGAGCATACGAGAGGGTGTCGTCAATAGTTTTCCTGTCTCATGTCAGCCATTGGCTTCTGCGGTGATTGAAGTAATATACCCTTGGTCATCGCTCCAGCGCTCCTTTGCCTCGCAACAGGTGGCGTATCACTTCCCTGTCTGTGCCATGGCGTGCGTATTTGGCTGCCTTTGTCTTCCCTAAGCTTCTTTGCGAAGTGATCTTTCTCCTCCTGAGAGATCTTTTCGTTGAGCTCGGCAGCAGGTCTGGCATTGCCGTTGGAACCATCGCCAAACTTGTCCGTCTCTGAATTTAACTGTCTCGGTCTGTTCGTTAAGCCTCGGAGCTGTAAGAACGCGCCCTGTTGGAGGGATACAGTGGGAGGACTGCGTATGAACAGGGGCGCGCAGCGGGCAGATGGCAGTGTGCTGACGCGCGGGAGCGAGGCCAGCACTGACAATCGATGCCTCATGATCAGGACGCGAATTGAGGCTATCTTGAGTTACAAGATCAGGACAGGAGAACGTGAAAGGGACCTGCACGCGACAAGCAGGGTTACAGAATAACGGGTTGGCATACGTCATTGCTGATCACCAAGTGGCTTTGAAGCGTGGCTTCGAAGTGTGGCGGTGACATGTCCGCCAATCGGGAGGGACCAGTTCCCGATGTCGCTGCCACCCCGTCCAAGGGAAAAATC
>LR132263.1:0-35745 GCA_900634815.1 Paradendryphiella salina | reverse complement strand
GGCTATGAATCTTGTATGAGATCAGGGTAAAAGATCCCTCGGAGCAAGGTAATAGTGAGTTGAAAGGGGGGGGGGGGGTAAGAAGGCTGAGGCACATACTACGAACTGACAGCGGGGTAACAATCCGTAGTTCATGGCCGTTATTGTCATCACTAGTGTATGCGAGGGATTGGCCTTGGGTGGCTGGCTGACAGTAAGAGGGTCCTGGTCAGCGCTTCCAGGGTCATTCCATGGTTACGATAAATTTGTTGAGATTACGTGCACGAATCAAATAAGATGCATTGACAGGGAAGGTGCAGAACCTTGCTAGCACAGAAGCAAGTGACTGTGACATGATTATTTTGATTGTATTGAATGGAGTAGCGAAAATGGGCCGGTGAACTTGTCCCAGTCACCTTGAGGTTCGCTCCGTGCATGATAAGAGATAAAGAACCAAAGGTTTATGCACCTTGCAAAAGGGCGGGTATCCATATTGCCAATCCGAGCCCATGTCCCTATAATTGAAGCCATCCTCCAGAAGTCAGCAGTGGTGATGCTGGCGCTAGAAGTTGGATGAAAAAAATTGAAGAAATCCGTGACACCGGCGTAGATGCGATGATGGTATATACATGAATTAAGGAAATGCATGCGCAAGAGGCGCGTAGGCTCAAAACGCCGAATTCCGTTCGTAGCCATGACGGCTTGCGTCTGTTTCTTCAGAACGGGCTTTTTAACTCCATGGGATGATGGTCGTAGCACTGAGCGCCGTGCGCCAAAGGTCGAATGCTTGTGTCAGACCGAGAGATGATCAGGAATGTGATCAAATGAACTAGAGCGAAAAAAAAACGGAGACCAGAATTAATTCTGGAACTTGCGCTTCTCACCACTGGCAGCGATGGCGAGTGCGTCAAGACCGCCATATGAACTTGGGGTGTAGCTGTAAGGCGCGGGGTCAGGGTAGGGCGAGCGGTGTGAGAAGTCAAGGAAAGAGTCAGCGGGTTGCACCGCAGGAGCCATAAAAGCTGTTGCGGGACTGAGGGGTAGCGATGGGTCGACCATGGAAAGCTGTGACAGGGACGGCATCGTAGATGAGAGAGAAGTCGGCTTCGGGCGCTTGGCCTGATGTTTGGCTTTCTTGACGTCACGGTCACCGCCCTTTGCGGCATTGCGGCCGGACTGGTGAGTGCGGCGATGCTGCTCCATGTTGTCTTTGCGGGTGAAGGCCTTGTTGCACTCGGGACAGAAGGCATCCTTCTTGCCCGTGTGCTTCTTCGCATGGCGAGCAGCATGGCCGGAGGTGGTGAAGAAATCATTGCAACCGAATTGCTTGGCCATGGGGCACGGGTAGCTGTTCTTCTTGGGGCGTGAATGTGGGCCCGCGGGGTCCGGGTGCTGTTCAGGTAGGTGCTCGGATCGGTCGAAGTAGCCGGATTGCGAGGCGTAGGGAAGAGGAGCCTCTTGCTGATGACCTGGGTAGCTAAGATCCTTTTGGGCGGAGAAGAAGCCATTGTGGGAGAAGACGGGTGATTCGAGGTTCTGGTGTTCAAAGGCAAAATCCGGGGTAATGGGCGAGGGCGTCTGCATTGTTGAGTCTGAAGAGTCGCTGCGGACGAGGCGTGGTGTGGGTGGTGATGCGACAGGCGAGGACGAATAACTCGAGGTCCGGGATTGGAGGGAAGGAGTGATGGAGGGGAGTCGGACAAGTTGAGGTGGAGGCGCCGGGCCGTCGTTTAGCAAAGACACTCTGCGACCTGTCGAATTCTTGCCGGACAAGGCGTCCATTTTGTGCAAACACGTGCCAGTGAGAGAATGCGACCAGATTCGCAGTATGAAGCAAAGGCGAAGGCAGGCAGGCAAGCAAGCAGACAAGCACGTGAAAGAGCAGCTACAGTGCTAGCAACGGCGATGAGGTGCTTTATACAGCGTGATGCGGCGCAGCGGAGACTTGATAGGCCTTCTTGGAAACAGAAGGCAACGTCCCTAGGACAGGCACAGCAATTGTTTGGGTAAGGGAAAGGTGGTAGTGGTGGTGGTGGTGGTGGTGGTGGTTTGGGAGAGAGCTGACTGGAGCACCACACAGTTGCGCGGGACTCGATGGCAGTTATAATGGGCAGGCACAGGCAGGGCAAGGCACAGGGTTCAGCGTCCCGGGATCAGGGCACTATCAGGGACTGAGAATGGCATGCGTGGAGATGGGAAAGTGCAGTCCGCCCTAAGACGCTAGCGCGGTGAAGTGGCAGGGCCCGGCGATCAACCCTTGGCGAGGCGACGCACGACCAGGAAGAGCGACCGGGAAGTGGCATCAGCTCATCTCAGGCCCGGAATGCGGAATGCTACACTGCGGGCACGGTAGCTCGACGCCGCAGAAAGCTTGTGGGCTGTTGAGAGAGTGACAGGAATGCAGCTGTGCGGACGATCAAGAGGCGCAAAAGCAACCAGAGACGCAAGATGCCCCCCCCCCCCCAAGCCAGGGCGAGGTTCGGCCAATGCTGCATGGCGGAAAAGTGCCGTCCGAGCAGGAGAGATCGCGATCTGGAGCCTGTTTTCAAGGAAGACAGCGACCTTCGGGCGCACATGGCAGCAGATCCGGCGCAGTTGTTTTGCGTGCGGTATGATGCCCATGGCGACATTGCGCTCCAGCACACCCGCACCGCACCGCGACCACAACGGCAACAGCACCAGCACCAGCACCAACGAGGTCAATAGCAATAGAAGACACGACAGAATCCCTCGTCGCCGCTGTAATACCCACGGCGGCGGTCGATGGCATGTGTGGAGAGACAGGGGTCTGCGTCTCGAGGCTTGCACCCGGTACTCGTAAAACGACGCGCCGGCACAACGTTGCGATGTCTGATGTAATCCAGAGATCAGGGTCTCCTGCGCCCGGTATCCTTGTCGGCCGTTCCGCTACATCCGCATGCGAGCTAGCGGCGCACTCGACGCCGCGCAGTGATCGGGAATACGGGTGGGCATCGGTTTGCGCTGCGGTCACAATGACGTCGTCCTTTCGCCATCAATCGCAGCCCCTGGCGCGCCTTGACGCCGAAGCAGACCCACAGACGGCTCTGGCCAGACCTTTGACCTCCACGCGGTCGCCAAACAGCAGCCGTGCGCCGTAGACGAGGGCGTACTGTCCCCCCCTCATCGAGTTTTTGCACCGCATCGGCCTAATCTTCACACTCTGGCTGGCCCCAGCGCATCCGGCCCTTTTCCTCCCTCTCTTCTTGCCTGCCAGTCCGGTTTTTGCGACTCGTTGTTGGATGCAGGGCCCGCATCAGTCCCCTTTTCTGTCGCCGCCTGACCCGGCTCCTCGCGTCTTCGGACAAACGCTGATGTCACCGCGCCCCACCTATTCAGACCCCGCTCAGCTGGTACCGAATTTTACGACTGTCGGTCCCAAAGCGGTAGGCCACGATACCAGTCCCATCGCCTTTGTTTCACCACATTCCCACCTGCGATTTCGCCCTCAAGTCCGCCTGGTAAACCCCCACCCGCCTGCCGACCCAGGCCGGCAGTGGAAACTACCTTGCCTACGCATAGTCCCCTCTCGTCACCAGAGCGACAGCATGGGCGCGCGCACATCCATGTGGAGAGATTTGATGCACATAGATCGTCCCGCAGAGCATCTGGCAGATGCGCGATATCGTCTCATTCAATGCAACCCTCGTTGAGCAGTCAGACTGACCTCCCTTTGTACCATGGTACCCATGGTCCTTACCATGCTTTTCTCTTGTCGATCTGGGACCTGATGGAACTACCATGTATTCCGTGAAACCCAAATTGTTTTTTCCATGCCATTTTCCTGGCGCATCACCTTGCAAGTCTTCTCTTGCTCCCCAGGTTGCCAGCCAATAGCCTATTGTCCCTGATACTCGTTCAGGCCCTGCATATACCCATTTCCTTTTGTGCATCTACATGCGCGATGCGGCGAACGCCTTTCGCTCTCAGTCTTCACTCCGTCACTAGACTCCGCATATCAAATAAGCCCGACCACCTTTGTAGCCCTTTTTTTCTTGTTCTGCGTTATGACCAGAGTATGATCTTGATGGCATGGATATGTCACATGTACATGCGACATGCAAATCTTTGTCGCCTTTCTCACGGCTCATGCCATCGATTTTGGAAGGCTAGATCGTATCCGCTTTTCAAAATTGCCTTCACCCAATCTGTGCATCTACCTCTTGGCAACGACATTCTCAACGCCCATGTATCTTCGTTTTCAGCTCCGCGGAGCTCAGGTCGAATCATTGTCGTGGGACTTCACTCCGGTCCCGCGTCTCTATCAATGGCACTAAGCTCGTTCTCAAGGTTTGTCTTGCTGGAGCCACCGATAGGTAGCGTCGTAATACTCCGTGTTATCCATTCTCAATGGCTTGAGTCGTCCATCTACGGGTCAACATTGGTGCATTTGCTGGCGTCGTGAGCGCTACCAGTTAGCAAAATGGTCTGGTCTTCTCTCACTGGCTTCGGCGTTTACAACCGCACTCCTTGGGATGTCTGCCATCCCGTTCCACTTGTACTGGGATCTCTAGCAGACCCTGGCGCCATGGAAACGCACTTCTGCCCGCCTATGATGTGCTTTTTCCCCTAGATCTTGCACTATCGTCTACCATTACATGAGCCAGCTGAGCAGACCCTTTGACTGTTCCCTAGCTGCTTCATCCGAGCTCTCGTGGACAACCATGACACATCGCCTCAACGGCCAAGATGACGCATTGTAAGCGCTACACGAAGTTCTCATCGTCTCGCCTAAAGTTGGATGCAACGAGTCGCGCGCCACTCCCGCCGGCTTACAATAGTCGCACGTCATCAATGCTGCTAAGCGAAGCAGGCGGTAACTTGTCAGTCGGCGGCCTCAACGGCCCCGACAATACTCGGGGCATACTAAAACCATCCTCCACGGCTGAGATCTTGGTACTAGTAGACTGCAATCGCTCCTACTACCACGTTTGCACTACGGCATTCACAATCTCCAAAACTCTAGTGATGCATTGACGCCCGTACTATTGGCGCCTTCCGTCTCACCCTTCCAGGTCTTGCGCAAAACAAAAACAAATGAACATGCGGCAGCGGGGTCCTGTAACGCTGCCCGCCCCTCCAGCTGCGGTCTGAGGGTCTTCCCATGTCCTCCTCATCATTGGCCGATTCCAACGGAACAAGTTCCATCCAAGCGTTCCCGACCGCTGTTGTGCCGCCATGCTCAGCCTGGATCTACGCCACCCCATCCCGCATCCCCGCTCACGCTACCGCAGAGCAGATCCACGTGGGACACTGGATGCCTACATGTCTGCTTCTGCTCATGATTCTTTTTCGTCCCTTTTTTTTGGCCGGCATTGTTTGCGGAAAGTTCTTGGGCTGTGCTCAACACGTACAGGTCGAAGTAGCTGCCTCCTGCTGGCTTGCGCTCCTAAACGCATGGTTGATATCCACGCATGACGGCTCTCCGCAGCGACGTCCACCCTTCATTGGAATGTGTCCTTCTGATTCTGCCATGTCTGTGGGCCTCAACACTACCCATTCCTGGTATCCTTAGGTCAGAGCCGCCCTGTCTTTTGCACTACCTTGGCTAGACCCTCTTCCCCCTCATCGGCAGCGTCGTAAAGCCCTGGTGTTCATCAAACTATGTGCGAACCCCTCAATAATCAGCTCATGCAGGTCGATCTCAGCTACGGTATGAAACTCGAGGTAACCTCATGTACAAGCTGACTGACTGTCAACGCGAGCCCCCTTGTTATTGGCTGTATGCTCAAAGCTTGTGATGACAAAAAACAATCTTCACCAATCGTGTCTCAGGCCCGAACGTGGCTTGCGTCGTGGTCATGAAAGCGCATTAGATTGGAAGACTATAGAATTGAGTGTCATTGTTATACGTTGGTAGCGAACCAGTCCTCCGCTGTCAACCAGCACACGATCCGGTTCACGATCCGGTTCACGATCCGGTTCACGATTCATGGCCGATGGCAGTCGGTAGCCTACGGAAAGCGCGGACGTAGTGTCGAGTCCGGCGCCCTATCGGGTGCCTTGATCGATGCGCGCATACCTACGGCTCTCCCTCTATCCATGCATCTTTCAGACAATTTGCACCTTATCTGATGTTTGCGCCCATCATCATTTCCATCAGTACAACTTGGTGAACCACTATCTACATGCTTGCAAGAGACCGACTGCTTCATAAGCGAAATCGCTGGACTTGTTGTCCAGGAGTCTTCTCCGCGGCCACCCCTGCCGTCGCTTGTCGTTATTCCCGCCTTGCGCAATTTGCGACCTGCCTCCACATGTGGACGCGACGCGACCGTTCTCCAACCCGAGCACAGCCGAACCATGGAATTGACTCGCGTGCAGATGTCGCAAAAAAGACGGGAGAGTCTTTTCGTTTGTTTCGCCATCTCCACTACATACATTGGCGATAGTCAATCCATAGTAAAGGGTGTCACCCAGGCCCGTTTCACCGTTCCATCTCCCCCTGGCCCTTGTAATTACCAAGGTTAGACGAGAGTCAGGGGGCATGGAACCTCTCTTTGCTCCTTTCAATCACTCTCGTACTCAACGTCGCCTTCCCAGGTTAGAATTCCCCTTTTTGAAACCCTTGTACTCTTGACTCGCTCCCTTTGTCGCGATCCCCGTTTCCCTTGCCAAGGCTTCCAACGATCGGGTGCAATTGGGTACTCTTTCTCTCTCCTCTTCTTCCCCAATCTCTCCGGGAATGCTTCCCGACGACCAACCGGAATTCCTGCACATTTTGCAGAAAACCGAGAAGAGATTGCTAATTGCGTGTAATCATCAAAGTACGCTGTAATAACTACGTCATTGCGCAGCACGAAAAAAAATTCCCCGATGTCAATCTTTTTGCGCTTGTCAATTGCATTTTCTTCACTTGCGAATGACAGCCATGACGATTCCACCCATTGTGCAGACGATGGCGCTTGTTCCTGGTCGCTTTTCCGTCAGCTCGTATTTCCCCCCTGTGTACAATGCTTCCCTGTCTTGTTCTGTTTTTGCTCTCTTCGCGTCTTAGTCCAAGTTGAATTTCATGCGTAATGGCATGCATCTTGAACTAGGGGTTTGTCATTATGCTGTATCCATGTTCACATCCTTCCCTCTCCCTACGTTCCCCGGTCATGCGTACCCTTCTTCCCACTGTTTTTGTTACACCATGCATGTGCATCGCTGTTTGCCTGATTCCGGGCAACGGTTCCGCTAGTCGCTCTCTTGGTCAACGGCTCTCGCGATTCAGTTGAGAGGGTTCACGGTACGCGGCACAAATACGACATAGTTTGATAAGGTGGGCTGTGGTATGCACGGAGGCCTCGAAATGAGGTTTGCAGCTGTCCAGAATGACGTTTGGTTATGATAAGAAGCCGCGGAAGCGAGGGAAGAGCAGGGATTGGAATCTTGGGGGTTGGACTCCCCCCCCCACCCAAAAGAAAACCTTTCTCAAGGTCCTGCGGAAGCTGCTTCTTGCCTCGTTGGTTCTGATAGCAGTGCGATAAGAAGTATGGGCTCGGCTGCGCTCGTCCGTCATGAGCACTTTCCAAAGGTTTAGCGGTTATTGACACTCATATGATATCTCAACTACGGGTGTCCTAGTACTGTACATTTAATAGACCGAGACTGTGTCTTTTGTATCGCGATGGTAGGTCGATGTCTTGTAATATTTGGGCGTCCGATCCCAAAAGGCGATGTGGAATTCGTCCAGTCAAAAAATTATCTAGAATCACTCAACCTTCAACACCTGGAATGACATAAAGCCTTTCCAACGGTCGAGCATATACGTACCCCAATGCCTTCCGACAGCGAGCACATCATCACAGCGCGTGCTTTCGCTCTCACACATTTCTCGCTGTTTGTTATTGTAATTTTTCCCTCCATATCTAAGAATTTCCGGCACTGTTGGTAATGTTGAACAGTAATCGCATCGTGATTGCAATGAGGTCTCACCATCCAAACGAGATATTGTATCATGCGTCGGTACTTTTGATCTTTTGCGCTTCGAATCTTTGCCTCTAGGAGCTTCGTTCTCGTCTTCTTAGCTCTTCTATGCTCCATGTTAGATTTTCTTACAAAGGATACAAGCTGCCTTGGGTATCACAAAATATATTCACTTTGAGAGAATAGGTGTCTCGTACCCATTGATACACAGAAGTCAATTTTCACGCTGTACAATGCGCATATCTACATGACAGTAATGGTTACATGGCTAGTATCCACTGCGCTCTCGGGCGTATCGCACGACCGGCAGCGATTTGTTTGACGATGATTGAACCCCCTCCCCCCACACTGCAGTGCTGTGTCTCGTTATCGTTTCGGTGCGCTTCGCGGAGGAAGACTGTACTGAACAGAGAAGGGAGGCTAATGTCTGAACATCTCCAGCAAATAAACATGTGGGGTATTTGACTCATTTTGCAGTACCTACCAGGGAACTTCCAAGTGCTCGGTTTTGCATAGCGTATCAGATATCGCTCAGCTGCTAGATGATATATTTTGAAGAAAATAAATAAATAATAAGACCAATGTGTACCATAAGTTTAACATCCATGGATTCTGCCAACAGCGATATGTTGCCCCGAATAATAGACGACATGTAGTCATCACCAAAATATTCTTTGAAACAAGGCCATGTGCAAGGCGCGGAGGAGCGTGGTGCTCGGAATTGTCCATTACAAGGGTATGGGATATCTACAATAAAAGCTCAAGCCATTGACAAGCGAATAACGCCACTCAGCAATTGCATCAAGACATACGTGCAAGGACCACTCGTGATACTCGATCTCTTTCGCTACTACCACAACTCGGCTACTCGCTGTCATCGTCGCCGAGAAGCTTCGCGTAGTCATCTGCAGAGGCAAAAGTGGGCAGATTCTTGAGCTTTCTCTTCTTGGCTTTTCGGCCGTCCTTGTCCTTCTTCTCGCCATCGGCTTCGGCGTCGTCATCCATGTCAATATCGACAGGAACATCAGCATCACTGTCCATGAATGCGTCCTCGTCGTCCAGGTCGAAGTTCTCAAAGTCGTCGTCATCATCGTCTGCCTCATGCTGACCGCCAACGTCAACTTCTTCGTCGTCGCTGCCGAGATTGAGTTCAACACCACCATCTATACCACCCACGTCGTCGTCGTCACTCATCATGTCGTCCATGTCGAAGTCACTGAGATCGTCGTCGTCACCACCGTCACCTTCGACTTCTGGTCGGCTCTTAACAAGCGCCTGCCAAATCTCGTCATCGTCTGCACTGTCTTCCTCACTGTCATCCTTCTTGCGGTCCTTCTTCGTCTTCTTGTCGGCCTGCTTGGATTTGCCAGCCTTCTCGAAGTATGTGTGGAAGAAGACCTCATCGTCACGCACATCATCAACCTTGCGGCGCCAGAACTCTTCCGAGTTAAGCGGGTTATGCGTACGGTCGCCATCGCGAGTAGTGATGAGGTAAGATGCGGCCTTGGAAGTGCCAGCCATAGGCTGCATGATGGATGAACCATGAACTCCCTGAGCCTTAGTCTTTGCGTTCTTGAAGGAGAACTTGTCAAGGAAGTTCATAAGGGTGTAAATTGTCGGGTCGGGCTTTTCCTTGATGGGTTCCTGATTGACAATCTTGGAGGCGAGCACGTGGACGGAGGGGTGGTAGTGAGCTTGCAATGGCAGCAGTTCCCATAGACAAGACAGATCAGCTTGCGCGTGTTCGGGGTCTCGTTTGCGGGAATCGTATGTCGGACCGGCAGCCTTCTCCTCTTCCTTTTTGGCTGCTGGCTCCTTATCCTCGTCAACGTCTTCGTAGTGTTCATCACCGCTGTCGTCGGCATGATCTTCTGGTATGGACAGCATAGATTTGATGGTAGGGAACGTGGTAATCAACTCATTCACGAGGTACAAAACACCGCAAATGAAGGGTGGCTCGTGCATGTGAATAGTTTGCAGTAGACGCTTAACGAAAGCCTTCACGCGCTTGATGCTGGTATCAGCCTTGAGTGACCGGTATAGCAAGTTCAAGAACATGATGTGCTTTGAAGTTGTCATAAGGCGTGGATCCAGAAGAGACTCGTATAGCGTCCGGTAAAAGCGATCTGCGGAGTAATGCTTTGTAGCTGAAATCTGCTGGATGAGTGTCATAGCCTGGATACTAGTGTTGAAGTTGGAAGAGTGCGTCACTTCGAAAATCATGTTAAGCTGCTCCTCAAATTTGGCGTCGTCCGTATTGGCAAATGGGAATGCACGGTTGACCCCAGTCAGGATGGCGGAAATCAGCTTTTCCCGCGACTCGTCCTCGACCTTGAAAGCCATAGTAGCCGCCTTTTCAGCCTTGTGTTTTGCCATCTTTCCGGGTTGACCACCACCTCCCTGGATAAGTCCATGCTTGTTCAAACGCTTCTCTTCCTTCTCGTGTTCCTTTTGCTTTTTCAGTAGACCTAGGAAGAGACTGAAGTAGATTTCTATCAGCTTGTTGGCAACTTCGGGCTCCTTCAAGCTGAGGACGGTTTGATTGAGAGTGATGACGGCGTAGTACTTGGCGACTCCGCTCTGGTTAGGTCGGAAGAGGAGATCGGATTCGATGGAGCCGATGATGACATTTTTCATGAGAGGGTGGGTATTCTGCAGTTGGAGTAGCAGATACGATGCCCTCGAAGCAACCTTCTTCTCCTTGTCTCCCAGCTTGTTGATAAGCAGTCGGAGCAAATTCTCTTCTTGTTCCGGCTTCTCCTTCAACAGCTCCCAAACGTAGGTGACGGCGCGGTTCCGCGAGAACTCGACTTCATCGTTGGACCATGTCTCCAGAATCTTCAATAGCTCAAAGTACTGCTTCTTTAGCCAGTCCTCGAAGGCCCACACGATCAGATGCGTCTTTTGTAGATTGCCCGGTAGCTTCTCGCCAGCCTTCCAGTGTGCGTTCTTGCCCTGCAGCGCAGTAATCAGGGCTGGCTGGCGCGCAAAGGCCTTCAGCTTTCGGTCCGGCGGCAGGAGAACACCCTGACCCAGCAGATCCTTCAGCGCAGCCAAAGCCTGCATGGCAGCGTTTCTGCTCTTCTTCTGCGACAAGCCCATCAGCTGACCAAAGGCCTTCTGCGTATGCAGCGGCGACTCTTGAACGACTAGCGTCAGGGCAGACACCTTATCCTCCATGGTACCCGAATCCATGACGGTCGCCATGAACTTGTGCGACGAGTCCTTGGCCAGGTGCGATGCATTGTACTCCTTGGCCTCGGCTTCGAGGAGTTGGACGGCATATTCATGAATCGCATCGATGATGTAGCGCGGCGGGATGGACGGGTTGTCGACGGTAGGAAGACCTGGAAGCTCTATCGCGTGCCACTCAGGCTGCGGCTTGACCAGCTATCGCACGTTAGCATTTCAACAACCATCTACTTCTCATGTGATGCATACCAGCTGCGGCTGCGATTTCTTGCCCTCGCCATCCTTGCGCTTGTCGTGCTTCTTGTCGTTCTTCGCGCTCAACCGATTCTTGTCCGGAGAAGGCTTCGTAGCGCCATCTTTGGTCTCGGCATGGGTTCGCTTCTTCCCCATTTGATTGAATCGGCGTCGCGAGAGGTGGAGCTACAGGGTCCGTCAGAGAAAACACTCTGACCCGTCATGACCTTGAGAAGATGGAGTCGCTCGCACCTCGAGCAGTCGAGAATTTGAAGGTTCTTGGCACGCTAGCATGTGTGCACTAGCGCGGTGGGGCCCGTCATTGTGCAGCACATTGGGACCCAGGTGCGGACTTTTGAATCACCTCCGTGCGGCCATACTGTGACTCGACTGGTCCATTTCATTTCAGGGTCTACCAAACGGACGCACACATTCGGCCCTTGCATCGCACGATACATCGTCACTTCCAACAAACACCCCGCCAACTTACCCCGCCGGCTCGCATAGGCCAGAGTAGAACACAAGCGAGAACTTCATCGACTCACACCACCATGGCTACCGAGGCGGGAGACGAGGATAAGAAAACCTCCATCACGCCCCTCCTCAAACGCCTCTGGCATGAGTCGCCGACCACCAAACCAACCGCCGACGAGATTGCAGCGGCTCTATCCCTCATCTTCACCAACAGTCTATCAGAAGTTCAGACGGGAGCGTTGTTGACATGTCTCCACTTTACAGACCAGGACAGACAGGCCGAAGTACTGGCAAAATGCTCCAAGGCCATGCGCGACTACGCGACTGGCATTGACGTTCACGGTCTTCAAGAGCTCATAGACAAACGGGGGCGGAAGGAAGGAAGCTACCATGGAAGTTTGTGCGACATAGTAGGAACAGGAGGTGACTCTCACAATACTTTCAACATCAGCACTACCTCGTCCATCTTGGCCAGTTCTCTCCTTATGATCGCAAAGCACGGCAACAAAGCATCGACATCACGCTCTGGCTCAGCCGATCTCCTAAGTTGTACACCACCAAAGGCGCCGGTCATCACGGCCATTTCACCGAAGACCATCTACGAAATCTACTCCAAGACCAACTACGCTTTCTTGTTCGCACCAATCTTCCATCCCGGTGCTAGGCATGCCGCTTCCATCCGGAGGCAGTTGGGCTGGCGAACCATCTTCAACCTTCTTGGACCCTTGGCCAACCCCCTGCACGACCTGATTGAGGCTCGCGTGCTGGGTGTGGCAAGGAAAGAGATTGGACCAGACTTTGCAGAGTCATTAAGACAATCGGGGTGCAGAAAGGGCATGGTCATCTGCGGTGACGAAGAGCTCGACGAGCTTTCATGTGCTGGGCCTACCCACTGCTGGCGCTTAGTCGACAACGCCTCAACAGGACAAGTCGATATCAATTACTTCACCGTTACTCCTGCTGACTTTGGCCTACCCGAGCATCCCCTCAGCGAAGTCAGCCCGGGACAATCTCCAGAAAAGAATGCCGAGATTCTGATGAAGATTTTGGTAGGTGAAGTTCCGCCAGACGACCCAATCCTGCATTTCGTTTATATCAACACTGCGGCCCTGTTTGTTGTGAGTGGTATCTGCGATGCAGACACAAGCAACATGGGAGATGGTGACGACGGCAACGTCATCAAAGAGGTTGGACCGGGTGGAGGACGCTGGAAAGAGGGTGTCAGGAGAGCCAAGTGGGCAATCTCGAGTGGAGCAGCGTACAAGGAGTGGCAAAATTTCGTCGAAGTAACGAATAGCGTCGCATAGAACCTGGTCGCAGACCGTTTAACCACGAAATGTAGGCCTTCCCTATCAGCGGACGTCCGAAGCAAAATAAAAAACATTAACCATATTTATCTGTTCTTTCTCCAGATGACCGGGTTTAATGCTTATTTGATGGGTTGTCGCCATTATGCTTCGAACTGCAGAGATGGCAGAAACCTAGCCCAGCTTCCCTTTCTCGAAGTGCACATAACCACCCATCTCCCGCCAGAGAATCTTGACCTCCTCTTAACCATTTGAATATACGATTCTTCAACCTTCACACTAACACGGTTTACGCCACTTCTAGACGGTCGCGATGATCAAGCGCGGCCCCTAAATGAATGAGGCAGTCGGCTTCACGCCTGCCGTCAACAAAAGACCCAAGAGAGTATTTGCTACGAGGCAGATATAGAGAGCGCAGCATCGTTCGACGAGCTGAGAGATAGCGAAAACTAATATAAAGCTTACTGAGGGGCCCATTGGTGTGGTTTGATCGAGAAAATCTACTACAAAGGCAATAGTAGATGGCCTTGAAACAGAAGGTTGGGGACAGTGTCTTGGTTGAATGGAAGGTCCACTCTGGTACAATCCTCCCTCGCAGTAGCCTGTCCACGTCACCTCGAAGGTCCAGGTCTCACATTAATGTCATTGGCAGGTCGCTGATGCTGTCGAGATGGCTGAAGACCGCATTCAAAGACCGCATTCAAAGACCGCATTCAAAGACTGCGCCTACGGGGCGACTGGCTTATTCGTGAGACAAGCGCACAAGGGTTGATGGCCTGGTGAGGCTGATGAGAAGGCGCTAAGGTCAGCCATGCCGTTTCGGGCCTCGGCATGCAGGTGCAGCGTACAACTGGGCACAGCAAGCCCGACAAGGTGACACGCTAGACACCTACCCTCCCACCAAAATATTGACGGCACGTCGAAGCACCTTTGGTGGGGTGGGTAGTCATCTCATCGCTCAGGAGACCATGCGGGCTAAGGTGGCGATCCCAACCCCGTCCGTCCACCGCATCTCGCCATTTCGCTTCGCACATACCCAAGGCCAGACCAAAGTCGGCCCCGATTGCAGTTCCAGCCCCCTTGCCCCCTGCTCAGCCCGCTCACTTTACGAAGCGCACGGCCACTGAGGCGGCACCACATCGGGACACCGAGTTTTCTCAACGCGAGATCATGCTGGAGCGTTTAATTTTAGCCGGTCAACAATTACGAGGACGCGTAATGAGTAGTGGTTCGACAATGCGACTATTCTGCATCCGCGGCACGCTGGAGATAGTGCGTTTCTGGGGAACATAGTAGTCGCTGCGGTTTGATATCGATTATGCACAGGGGAGATCCGCGGTGCTTACACACGGCCTGTGTGTGGTTGGAGAGAAGGTTGGGGAAGAAGGGGTCGCCGTTTGAAGTTTGACCAGTGCATGAACGCGTGTGGAAAAATTTGCCAAGGAGAGTGGAGGATGTGCCGGGGTGTGAAGATGATTGGATGGAGAAATGACGACAAGATGTGAATTGTTTCTATAGGAACTTGCTCTGCTGGTGGGACCGCACGGGCTGGAGGATGCGAGATATTCCAAAACGCTGGAGGCATGGCTGGGAGCCTGACATGGCCTGAGGCTCCCACGAATTGGCGCAAAAACACACCGCTTATTCCGTCTCCGTTTGCAGATGGTGACACTCACAGCGGTGACGGCGGCGGCGACAGGCATCTATACTCTATGCTGGCACATATCGCGATCAGCGCTTGAAAGGAGAACTCAAGTCAATAAAACAAATAATCTCCGTCGCCAACTCGGACTCGAAGCATCCTCGCCACATGCAGTACTATTATTGGCTGTGGAGGCCGCTAAGTACTTATCAGGTAGTAGGCTCGCCCATTCAGGGCTAGCATGGGGCTGGATGGTTGCCCGGCCAAGGTGGCGCGGGCGCAGGGCCAGGGTTAGCTCCGATGCTTGTTTCTTGGGAGCGGGCGAAGTGAGAGAAAGACAATAAAAGGAGGACGCGTCGCGGACACTCAGGTGGTTCCCTATTCCATCTCGCATCAGTCACTACTCTTCTTAATCGCTACTACGACTTGACATACTTCGTCAATACACAATCATTTCCAGGAGATCAATCGTTCGTACCAACAACACAACACCACACCATCAAAATGCGCGCCTCCATCTTTGTCTCCGCTATCGCTTTCGCCGTTGCTTCGGCGCAGGTACGTACAAACTGCTCATCCCAATTCCTTCGATCCAAATCGCTGACATGATTTTCAGGATGAGTCTTCCTCATCCATCGACCCTGCTCCTCAGACCACTTACCTCACCCAAACCAACTCCCTGGGTGTTGTAACTGGCATGCCCGCTGTCGATACCTCCATCGCCTCCATGCCCGATGCCGTTACCGACCAGCCCGCTGTCATCACCACTCAGCCAGTACCTGCTGACATCCCCGCTGTCGGCCCTGGTGTCACAACCCTGACCCTTGCTGGAACTGGCACTGGCTCCATGGTCAACTCCACCCGTACTATCGTCGTCAGTGCCAATAACAGCACCACTGTCGCTCTTGTCACCTCCACCACCGCCTCCGGCGCTGATGCCACTGGCAGCGGCTCCTCAGACCCTGACGCTACTGGCACCGATGCTGACGCTACTGGTACTGACGCTGACGGCGCCGACTCCACTGGCGCCGCCTCCAACGTCAAGGTTGCTGCTGGTAGCCTTGTCGGTTTCGGTGCTTTCATGGCCGCTTTCTTGTAAGCGTTGCCTGATGGTACAACGATTGAATCCTGTTTCCCGCGAAGAGAGTTTTTGATTATTCGGAGATAATGTCCTTGAAGATACCTTGGGTCCTGCATTAGCATCGCGTCGTATTGCAAAAGAAATGCATTTTGGGGCGTCTGGCACTGGCATGTGCTTGACTGGAATAATGTCTTTATACCTTTTTGTACGTGGCCATGCATGAGCCATGTCTATTACCATTTTTTGTACTCAATACATAGCTGAACAAAATCGATCAATCAAAACAATTGAACACCTCGCTCCCAAACTCTGGTCTTTGGCATCCATGCCCCTGTCACAAGTTAGTGAAAGCCTTAGCGCAGTCACAAGCTCATGCAGGTCCCAACCCACCCCGCCAAACATAGTTGCTACTCCCGCAACCCATCCAATCTGTTCGAAACATGACATCTGCCACGGCATCACCAATCCCCAGACACATCCCTTCAGTCCCCTACAGCGATTCCCCAAGTCGCCTTCAAACTGTCGACATCTGGCTGCCCGGCGCCTCAGAAGCCAACAACGAAGCCAACAAGGGCAACAAGACGCTATGGCTAGTGTACTTGCACGGCGGCGCCTGGCGCGACCCAACTCAAGATTCGCGCTGCATTGAGCCTACGCTATCCCACCTATCTACCTCGCATGCAGCGACGGTGCAACGTCTCGCCGGCATAGCGAGTCTCAACTATCGGCTTTCTCCGCATGCGTCGCACGCGACGGATCCCAGTAAGCCAGACGACACGGAGCGCACGGCGCGGCACCCGCAACATGTGCGCGATATTGCGGCTGGGATACGCTATCTACAGCGGGAGTTTGGGATGAAGAGGTGGATTGGCGTAGGGCATTCGTGCGGTGCAACGCTGCTCTTGCAGCTGGTGGCCGGTATCGGCCTTGAAGACTCGTCGTCGTCGTCATCATCATCATCAATACAAGGGGGACCCGAAGCATTGATTTTGCTGGAAGGCATCTATAACTTTCCGTTGCTGTTGAGGAATCATCTGCCCCCGGCTTGTCCACAGCATATCTCGGATATTTACAAGGAGTTTGTTGCTGGTGCGTTTGGAGAGGATCATGGGAAGTATCTTGCGGCTTCTCCTGTGTCGGGCAAGTACAATGCGCAGCAATGGGCTGAAGGGAAGTTGCTGGTAATCTGTCATAGTCATGCAGATGAGCTTGTGGAGCGGGCGCAGAGAGATGTCATGTGTGTTGCGCTGGATAGAGAGGGGTGGAGTATAGTTATGGAGGTTGGTGACGAAGAGGATGAGGTTAGGGCCGAAGGAAGAAGAGTGCTTAATGTAAGGGACTTGAAGGGCGGCCATGATTGGATTTGGGAAGACGGAAAGCAAATCGCCACACTGATTGCTGAGGTCGTGCAACGACTGGCATGAATGGTGGTCGAATGGTAAGACTCTTACGAGCTATATGTAACACAATAGTTCATGACTTAAAGGGATGTTGCTTGGCTATTGCTATTCTCGATTAACATGCGAATAGTGGGGTCCTGACGTAGAAGAGAAACTCTGCTGACAAAGCTTTTGGATGGCTAATGTCCATATAATCCCATGTGCAATCGCTTGCTGGCTCGTGCTAGTTATACAGCGTGGTATAATGTACAGTCATATCTCGTTCTTGTGCTAATTTCCTCTCCTGCCAATGGTGCTGATTACCTCTTGTTGAGCCTTTCGTCCATGACCTTGTTGATCTCGTTGTGCACCTGGCTGGCTCCGCTTTCAGCACCATTCAGCTTACTCTGGAGCTCTTGAATCTGCTGGCTGGCCTGGGTGTCATTGCCTCCGCCTTGTGCTAAGTTGGAGGCCTGTGCCTTTGCTTGTGAAGCGTTGACGTTGCCGTAAACCGCCATGGCACTAGCAATCATGCTGCTGATGTCGCCCACATTGCCAGGGACCACGATACTTGTGCCTTCCTTGGCCAAGTTGCCAAAAGCGTCGACGTACTTTTCAGCGACAGAAAGCGAGATGGCATTCTGGGCGGCGCCTTCGCCTTGAGCGATGGCTCGTGCAACCGCATCGATACCGTTGGCAGTAGCCGTGGCCTTGAGCAGGATAGCCTCAGCCTCTCCGCTGGCCATGTTGATCTGCTCTGCCCTCAAAGCCTCAGAGGCCAGAATGACAGACTGCTTCTTTCCCTCAGCGATATTGATAGCAGACTGCCTCTGACCCTCCGACTCCAGGATCTCAGCTCGCTTGGAGCGCTCGGCCGTGACTTGACGGTGCATGGCTTCGACGACGGGTCCGGGTGCGTGAATGTCACGGATCTCGTATCGCAGACATGTGACGCCCCAGTCTTGTGCCGCCTCGTTGATGGCAGCGGTGATGTTGGCATTGAGGTTGGCGCGCTCTTTGAGGACGTGGTCGAGGGAAAGCTGGCCGATTTCGGAGCGCATTGTAGTCTGGGCAAGCTGGGAGATGGCGTACTCTGCGTCTTCTACGCCGTAGCTATCTGGTTTTAGCACCCGCTGTTCCCAGCATGCACCCCGCAGTACTTACCTCGCCTTGTATGCATCGAATACCCTGGTGTACAGCACACCGTCCAGCTCCAACGTGACATTGTCCGCCGTGATGGCGCTCTGGCTGGGGATCTCAATGGCATTTTCCTTGAGGCTCTTGACGTAGGCTATCCTGTCAATGAAGGGTACCAGGACGGCCAGACCAGGCTCCAATATGCGGTTGAACTTTCCCATGCGCTCGACGATCCATGCTGTCTGCTGCGGCACAAACCTTATAATCGTGTTCGTGGGCGTGCGCTTGTGCGAGGGCGAGAAGTATGAGGGAGGCCCAGCCTGCGAGCTCAGCCCGCCGAAGGAAGAGAAGACACTTGTCGGGTTCGTAGCCGACTGGGAGTTACTGCGGGAAGACGATGTCGTCAGCGCAGCAGCAAGCGGCCATGTCCTCGACGTTGCGAGCGGCCGTGAGCTTCGGAGTAGCGAGGAAGCCGTCTTGGCTGCCAGCCGTGTGCGCGACGCCATTGCGGGTTTTTGGTGCTTGGGAATGGTGATGACGGACACGCGATGCTCTAGGAATCCATCCGTCGGCCCACGTCTGATCGTATCGCCGACCGCCGACCGTCGACCGCCACCTTACATAATCTAGCCAGAGCCTAACTTACCGGGGTCAGGCACGTCTCTCCGCGGAAGATATATTTTGTTCTTGGCCGAAATAACGCCGCAAGGATGGATTCTGTTCTAGCAGCGGTTCTCTACACAGATGCTTTCCATCCCCCTTCAAGCTCATATATCTTTCCAACTTCTTTGCTCACGGCGAGCAAACGCCTATCATGATACCGCGGCGCCACCAACGAGATACCAATCGGCATACCATTCTCCCCCTTGAACCCGGGCACATTGACAACTGGTGTATGCAGCGCCTATCCTTGCATCAGTAAGGGCTCGCGCGGACTATGCCCATGATTGGAGCTTACCGTCCATATCAAACAAAAAGCTGCGCTACCAGTCTTCTTGATACCGAGCGGCGCTTCATCAGGTACACTTGGTGTGAGCACCGCAGCATACTTTCCTAGAAGCTCATCTACGACTGGCCTTGCCGCTGCTATCTTGTCGAAAGCTTCTAGTTGTGCTTTGCGGGAGATTTTGCCACTGTTTTCCACGTGACCTACGAGCTGTTCCGAAATCCTGTTCTTGTCCACAGTATACTCAGGCAGAAATGCTGTCCTGCCGTCGGAATTCAGCACTGCCGCATGCCAAGCTGGAAGATCATTGAGATGTTCTGGGAGCAAAATTTCCTCAACCTCGGCTCCGTGGTCCTTTAGTAACGAGACAGCCTTGTCGAGCGCAGCTGAAGTACCTGGCCCAACATTCGGCCAGACCACGGTCTTGAGAAAAGCAAACTTGGAACCTTTTATGCTGAAGTCTGTGGGAGCCGGAGTGTCGTCGTGAATGGCAAAAGTGTCTGCGAGAAGCTCGAGATCGGCGACACTACGGGCGTAAAGACCAAGCGTATCAAGTATCAACGAGTAGATCTTCTGGCCCTCGCGCGTAATCGAGTTCCATGTGGGCTTAAGAGCGTAGATGCCATTGTACGAACCAGGCCGAATAGTGCTGCCGCCAGTCTGCGTACCCAAGCCTATGGGTGCTTGATAATCACCTACTGCAGCTCCAGACCCAGATGAAGAACCACCGGGGGTTCGATTCGAGTCGTGCGGATTGCGCGTCTTCGGACCTGAAGTAGTTGCGGCAAATTCAGTCGTCGTAGTTTTTCCGAAAATCAGGGCGCCTGACTTGCGGAGTATGGCGATAGAGCCAGCGTCTACCTTAGGTGCATCCTGGGCGTAGAGGGGTGAGTTGAATTGTGTAGGCATATCTAGATCATTAGCCAATCTGAACGAGATTACGATCCCAGCTTGAACTCACCTTTGGTGTAGATGACATCCTTCACGGCAATGGCAACGCCATGTAAAGGGCCACGATCGCCTCTCGGCATATCATCTAGTGCTTTCGCCTGCTTGATCACGTACTCTGCATCAAGATAGGCCCATGCTTGGACTGCCTCGTCCCGGGTCTCGATACGTTTCAGAAGCGACTTTGCGTAGTCTTCGACTGTGACTTCGCCTTGCTTGATCTTGGCCGCGACTTCCGTGGCCGTCAGTCTGTAGAGTTGGGAAGCCATGCTGTTTACACTGGCTGCGTTCTTCTGGATCTTGTATGCTCAATATATGCCTTCTTTGGCTAGCGCAATGAATTAGTGTTCTTGACGGAGATTTACAGGAGGTGCGTTGTCTGCTCTGGATGAATTCCACAAGGTCGGTTTCAAAGTCTTCTTAAAAGTGTTGTCTTCGGCTCAAGCGTCCCGCATCTTGATAGACAGTCGTCAATTGGACATGCCGCTGGTTATCATATGCGGTTGGCCCAATTGAGGCATAGTATCCTACGATTGGGGCCGATAACAGCAGACCCACACTTCGGAAGGAATACTCCCGACCGGGTGGTAGTCAAAGCACGCAACCAAGTTAGTAGAGGAAGAATGACACTTTCGGATTACAATTCTTTCAATGGTCCAACAAAATGTTGCGTAGCAGTTTGTTGGTGATTGATATGCGTGTGAATCGTTGGTGTGTAGCCTCTAAGCATTCTCAGTGTCAAGTCCTACTGAATTACATTCTATTCGTGCTCTACTTGCATCATCCTTCACAACTTAGAAAGTGACCTTTGGCGTCTTCTCGCCAATCTCAACATATTCTCCAGCATCGGTCATAGGTGGCGTAGCAGCAACGTATATCTCTCCACCATCTCTGTCACCATCGAAAAAACCTTCGCGATCTCCATGAGCTAACCATTCCCACTTGAAAGGCGTGCTCTCGCGTCCGAGTGGAAAGACCCGCGGTTTGACGAAAACATACGAGACGTAATAAACCGTCGCCGCAGTGAAAAATGTCAAAAGCCAGCCCATTCGATACATATTCTGTGCGGCTATTGAGATGATCTGGGGCTGGTATTGGCCGATAAGGCCGGGAATACCCATGGTGGTGCCCAAAAGCCAGGCCAACACACCATACCAGTTGACACCACACCAGAACCAGTAAAGACCCGTTTTCTTGCCGTCGTAGCATGATGGAACGTGTATGTTGCCTTTGCGTGCTATATAGTAATCGACGATGATGACAGCACAAAGAGGTGCCATGAATATGTTGTATGACCCAAGGAAGCTATTACCTTGTTAATATATACTTAATGGGTAGTGACTATTGCCCTGCCTTACCTGAGGAAAGCGGAAGCATTCGCCATGAGTTGCCAGGGCTGCACAACGACTCCAAGAAGGGCGCAAAGTATCTGTCCTCTGCGAATGGTGAGCCACTTCGGGAACAGACCAGTCATGTCTGAGCCAAAGGGAATAGAATTTGCTCCAAAATTCGTCGCGAAGACGCCGAAGTAGAACGCCAAAGCGGCGAAGAATATGCCCGCACGGGCGCCGGCGCCAAAGTGGTGATCGAGTATGGCCTCAAACAGATCCCAGATGTTCCAGTACGCAACGCCATACTCTGACTGCATAGATGTAGTTGAGGCCATGCCGAGGAAGAAGACAATGATGGAAGAGATGAACACGCTCACACCTTGGATTGGACCGGCATCGCGAGGCTTTTTGCAATAGCGGGCAAGGTCGGGCTGGTTCACCAGCATTGGCGACAGGGAGCCAAAGATAGTGTTGATACCAGCCATGATACTCCAGCCTAAAGGCGTCACTGAAGCAGAGAGTTGTCCTTCATCAGAAGCGAGATCCATGGCCCCTAATCCACCTCCGTTTGCCATGCACCAGCCGAAGACAGCGAATGCAGCGACTGGCATGATGAATCCTTTAACGGTGAATATGTAATGGATGTGTCGCGGATGAACCCACATGAACGGGAATTCCATAAGCCAAGCCATAAAGAAAGCCAGAAGCTGCTTTGAAGTGACATTTGCGCCTGGGGAAAGCGTGTTCTGGAAGTTTTGCCAAGAGCTACCGAAAATGCAACGTAGCATTACGGACAGGATATTGCCGGCGTAGAAAGACTGAATGCCATACCAGATGATGCATACGATGGCTCGAATGAAGACGAAGAAGTAGGATCCGTACATGCCCATAACAGAGCGCGCAATGATGGGACTAAGGAGGATTAGCGATGGATTAGGGAACGGTTGAGGAACGAGTCTTACAATCCGATGTGGTACTTGACACCAGGACGGGCCATAAGTACGACCACGACGGCCGCGAGAAATGATCCGATACATGCTGAGACGAATGATTGCTGCCATGTCTGCAGATACTGTTAGAACGCATGACGTATTCCGCTCTGAGCAACATACCAGGCCAACCGTTACGAGTGCAGAACCAGTATTCCATCCGACAAGAGAGAACTGGTTGGAAAACCAATATAGTGGAAGATTGAACCAGGTCCAAGTCCTCTGCTCCACTGGAGTGGGCTCAAGATCTTTGTTGGACCATCTCTCATCTCCAATGGGGACGTGGCCATCGTTGCTGTGAGGTGATTTGATAAAGTCGACAAAAGCTTCTCTTGACTGGAAAGGTGCTATCATCCTGCGCCGGGTCGGCAATTCGAATTTACTCATGATGTCTTATCGTCCAAGGTTTGTCTGGTCTGACGAGTTGTATTCTTTGTGAGGACAACCTTCTCTACATCGTCACGTCGGCGGGTCATGCTTTCTCATATGTTGATCGATGGATCTTGCTCCGACTCCAGATAGTTCACGCAGCTCACGCACATGGCAAACGGGGTTGGGCGAGGCCCCTGCGACAGCATATGTCGGCGCGTTTTCAGCCGATGTACCATATTGCCACGCGCGCATCGATCACAACTAAGCCTGGTTGGGGAGCGTCAAGATATGATAAAGAACAGAGGGGCAAGATAGGAAGACATCTCAATACTCCGACGTCGTTCTGGTCGCAACGCTAGCGCCGCCGATTTGGAGGGGCTTCTCTGCGCCACCAGGAAGAATGCAGCCGAGATAAGATCACATGATGTTTTAGCCAATTCGGGAAAACTCACGATAAGACATAGATCGGCTCCCGTGGCCCGCCTATTCTGATCAGCCGCCGCACGTGAGACACAATGGAGCCCGACAGCATGCGATTGCGTCGGCAACTTCAGGGCCTTCGACCGCACCTCATGGCATGGACCACAAGGCTATGTCGCAGTCCCATCCCGAGAGCCCAGGTCAGGGAGTGATGGAATCGACCAACAGCCAGATACCTGCACCATCTGTTCCAACAGAAGCTCCGTCGGATACCACAAATCCAGGCTCACAGTCTTCTGCATCGAGGAAGTCACGAGTGGCCCTGGCCTGCAAAAGATGCAAGCGGCGAAAGCAACGAGTACGTCTGTCCATATTTGACCGAGCGGCCGTTGACTAGGTCTTTTGTAGTGCGACGGTGGTCGTCCTGTGTGCAGGTCGTGTGAGCGCGCTGGTGTAGCTTGTGCATATGAGAGGACCCTGCGGCCCCATTACCCTGGTGGCAAGTCGGTGTAGGTTGATCAGAACCGTCAGCAAGCACGAGCTTTTCTCTCTGACTGATCAGTTATATCAATGCTTTGGAAGAACGGATTGCCTTTCTTGAGGCTCGTCTTCCAGATCATGCGTCCGATCATTATGACAATGGCCCAGAGACGCTACGCAGCGCGCCCTCTACGGCTAATGGAGAACTCCCCGTTCACGAACCGCGGTCAATTGACTCGCGCCGCCAATCTCGAGAAGACTGTTTCTCTGAGGACCTTGAAGGTGACGACAGGACTTCGCTTGTCGATGGTGTAGCTTACCTCTCTTTGTGCGCATCTGGAACTACTGATACAACATCTGAGCCTTACTATGTAGGGTCCAGCTCTGGTGCTACGATTGCTCGCATCATACAGTCATCTATTTTCCGTAGCTCTGGTAAGAGAGCAGTCAATAGTCTTGCTCCCCAAGCCAGCCACCGTTCCGAATCTGCGAGGCCCCCTCCACCTCCTGAGTCTGCGCATTCCGATGACCGCGTAGTCGATTTCCCTGAATGGCAACAGGCACGTATGCTCTTCGATGTGTTCTTTGAGCGAATACACACACGCTGGCCATTGTTAGACCGCGTAATATACACCAAGCTCTTTGAGAAGCAGTATATTCAAGGTGCTTTATCTATCATCGAGCGTAGCATATTTCATCTCATCTATGCCATCACAGCTCGTTTTCTGTCATTGACACGGAAGCCATGTGGTATCGATTCCGAAGTGAGTCAAGCCAATTTGAACCCGTTTGCTTCGTCCTCACACGCTACAGCATCATCTCGTCGCAGCTACGGAGCCAATGGACTACATACTAGATCAACACAATCTCGCGACTGTGCAGTTTCTCATTTTGCTCGGTGTACATGGTCAGAGATCCCCCTATGGTGCAGGCGCCTGGTCGCAGATTCGATATGCTACCTCTGTTTGCATTGAGATGGGGTTACACAGAAAGAGAAGTATGATATGTTCCACTGAGCATGCAAGAGATGCCGAAATTCGACGCCGTGCTTTTTGGGCTTGCTACTGTCTTGACCGTGTGACTAGCATTGTGCTTGGAAGGGCGTTTGCTATTGCTGATCGGGACATCAATGTTCAGGTACATTGGCCAACTGTTCCTAAAAGCGTTGACTGACATGTCTTAAAGCTTCCCAGTACCAGCCCTGAGTTCTGGACTTTGACTCATCAAGAAGCCGTGGAAGCGCATAAAGCCCAGTGGTCGAACATCGAGCCGTTCATACACATCATTAAACTCGATCAGATACAGTCACGTATTCACAAAACAGTGTTTCGTGTTGACAGAGATGTCTTCTGCGGAACGCCAGAACAGCGGGCCAAACTGGATCGAAAAATGGCCAAAATTCGAACCGATCTGGAAGAATGGCTCCAAACGTATCCTCAAACACCTAAAAAAGAAAACAAAATCACTTGGATGTATGACCCGGAAAGCGCATATCTTGACGCCAGAGACTTTTACGGTGTTCAATACCACAAGGCGATGCTCTACCTCTACACCATCTTCCTTCCCACGCTTGATACGTCCGATATGCGGTTTCTCACATGCGCACGTTCTGCAGCATGTGTCTGTAACGCGTACAAACGGCTGAGTCAGAATCGGACCTTGACATACACCATGATTTCCCTGCACTCGTGCTTCGTCGCTGGCCTGACATTGGTGTACTGTATCTGGCGCGACCGCTCGCTCTTTTCCTACGACGTTCTCGAGGCAACCCGGGCTTGCTCACAGATCTTGACGATATTCGGCGAGAAGTGGCCAGGCGCTATCAAATATCGCGACATCTTCGACGCCTTGTCCGGAAGCTTATTCAAAACGGTTGTCGATGCGAAATCCACTATAACACTACATACTAGTGGTTCTCGGCCACTTCAGCTTGACATGGATGCAGAGCCCACATTGCATGGTGTATCTCCGCCAAGTCGAAGGAAAAGCTATGAGGACACGCCATCTGAGCGAAGGCGTGGTAGCAAACCTTTTTTATCTCATATGGTAACTGATGCTGTAAAAGAAGCGTTCATGGAAGTCGACGAAGAAGCGCCGGGTGGCTGGCAAGGCTGGAGAATGTGGAACGAGATGGTGAGGGACGGAACAACGCATCTACCACGCGCAGCCATGAGAGTAGACGATATAGGCAATGGGCAGGCTGAGATGAGCTGGGGTGGCTATGAAAGCCCTGGATGGTATGGCGTGGACCCAATTCAAGATGCAGCGATGCAAATGAATAGTCACACGATGATGGATATGGACCAGTGGAACTTTGGAGGCTATCCGTAAACGCTTATCATTAGTTGTAGTTATCACAAAGAGGACATCGCAATTACTCGTCTGAACAAGAAGAGAATAGAGTTATTATTCTACTATCTACGCGAGCTGACCCTTTTTGTAAGGAAACTGCGCCCTGAACGCCTCCGCGATTTGTGTCCTCGTAGCGACCCAGACACCTTCTTTCTCAGAGATGTACTTGACAAAATCTTGCAGCGCCTTAAATCTTCCTGGCCTTCCGATGATGCGGCAATGTAGACCAATAGTCATCATCTTTGGCGCTCCGGCCTCACCCTCCTCATACAGTACGTCGAAAGCATTCTTGAGATGTTCGTAGAAAGCACCTGAACTGCGGAAGCCAGTACCTTGGCAGTGGAACTTGAAGTCGTTGCAGTCGTAGCTGTAGGGAACCATTAGGCAGCCTTTGGGATTTGCGCTCCCACGCTCTTGAGGCAGATCCGTCCAGTATGGAAGGTCGTCGGCATATGTATCACTAGCCCAAAGTAGCTCCTCTCCCATTTCTTCGTATACGAGGGGGATCAGAGCTCTGCTTTGAGGCGAAGGCCTTCCGTAGTACCATCCTTTCGGCGCGTAACCAGCGAGTTTCTTCAGCGCGGTAATGCCGTCTCTGATATGTTGCTTCTCGGCCTCGACTGACAAGTTTGCGTGATCGATCCAGCGATACGCGTGAGAGGCAATGTCATGGCCTTCCTCAACCGAGCGAGTCACTGCTTCAGGTTGCTCTTCGACAGCCGAGCCAACGGCGTAGAGCGTAAATTTCATCTTGTAGTCGTTGAATAGCTTAAAGATGCGCCACCAGCCGCGGCGTGAGCCATACTCGAATTCAGACTCGCCGCTGTAGTCGCGCTCATTGATCTTGTACTGTGCTGGGTATTCGCGAAGACTGATTTCGGAGACACCGTCACCCTTCATCACCGAGCGCTCACCACCCTGAATGGTGCATTAGTATTTGACATCAGAGATTGCAAGCGGGTTGCTTAATCGAACGTGCCTCCTCATAGTTGATTACGAAAGAGACGGCTATCTTGGCGTTGTTTGGCCACTTCAGCCCTTTGAGACCCTTTTCTCCATAGCCTTTGAAGTTTCGAGGGAAGGCGTAGTCAGAGGGAGCAGCGTAGACTTCAGGCATGATGGGTGTGAGGATAACACTACGGAAAAAAAAATAAAAAAAGTGATTTGTAGTGGGTGCTGATTGGAACGATTTTGCCTCAAGTCGTTCGTGACGAAGATAAGTACTTAACAGCAGCGGACGAATTTCCGGCTATTGCACTATGCCGTTGGGTCATCGGCCGTTCTCATCCGTGATGTTGTTACGCAATCGCCAACCTCTCATGTCTTGCTGTTATTCACGATGCAAGCGCCGTGTGAGTCGGCGACATTGCTCCACCATGGTGTTATCAGGAGGGTTTGGAGTATCGGCTTGGAAGATCCGAAAGTAGAACATCGCCCAGGAACTTAGGCATTAGGGTAGTTGGTGCAGACCAATCCGAGGCTGTCGATAACGAGCGGCATTTTGTGGGGCGGCGCTGTAACCTACCTAGATAGGCAAATCCAGAAAGCAAGAATGATACCATGAAGACATACTGACAATTTGTTGCAATTCATATCATGAATTACTATGAATGATTGCATCATGTGTATCCAGCGTCGTCCCTGCCGCAACAGACTAATTGCCTCGATGCAAGAACTCGTTGTCCCCGTCCTGATTTGGGTTACCAGCTTTCACGGGCGCAGGAAAATCACAGTAAGACTATTCACATTTTGATTAGAATTTCAGAATTTCTAGTTCTCTAATTGTCAGAGAAACCAAGCAATATTGACTCTCCGAACAACATGTTCGCCGAGATCCCGAGCGACTTGGTCATTGGGTCACGGAGATGAGTTACTATGAGTACATAGTTGCCTAGACACGTGGGAGAACATATCATGTTTCCAAGCATCAAGCTTCCCACTTTCTTCCGTTTTTATTCTCTGCACCTTCTCCTAAATTTTCGTCCAATTTGCCAACGGTACGCACCGTCTTTTCAACATCCCGACCATGTATGACTTGTTGAGCGGGGACCTCCTCCTCAATAGTTGAAGCTACTGCTTCCTCCTCGTCCATATTCTTCGGTGCTTTCAGACTTGTGTTACCTACCCAGAAGGTCAAACACAAGCTCACCCCCGAACATACCGTAAAAAAGATGAAAATGTAATGTAAGCCCAGCATGTAGACGTCGAAAACGTCCTCTTGCTGGTCGTGAGTGAGATCAAACTGACCAAGATCGTAGGTTGAAGAAGTAAGTTGACTCATCAGCCTCTCGGATATGAAGGGTCTTTGTGACAAGTCTCGGCTAAGTGCATTCGACAGGATGGCCCCTGAGATGACCAAGCCGAAGGCTCCACCTATAGTGCGAATAAAGTTGCGCAATCCAGTCGCGACCGCACGATCTTCACCACGGCTATTAGCGTACATGCCCACCAGCGTGGGTTGGAGTGTTAAACCGATGCCAGCTCCTTCCACAATAAGGACGACAATGAGCATAGCCAGGCTCGTATCTCGATCGAAGAGCAGGGTAAGACCATTCCCCAGGGTCCACAATGCGAATCCAACAAGAATGCAGTGCATGTAACTACCGACTAGGTTCATGTACTGGCCCGACGCAATCGATGTGAAAGAAGTAGTAATGACCACCGGCAGAATTAATGCACCCGAAACCAAGGGCGAATGCCGTAGGACTGATTGGAAGTAGATTGGTAGGTAGAAGAAGTTGCCAAAATATGCGAGTCCGATCAGGAAGGTTTGGAGATACAGCGCCCAGCAATGGGGTGCGCGATACAATCGAAGTGGCATGATTGGAAGTGCCACAAACTTCCACTCGTAGAGCACGAACAGAGCACCCAGCACCGCGCTGATGACGGTACAAGCAATGAAGAACGGAGAGTTCCAGGCATAGGTAACGCCGCCTCCAGATAAAGGTACGAGTAGGAGGAGTGTGGATGCAATGTTCAGCACTATGCCGCCATAGTCGATCTTCTTGACTTTTTCGAGATGGCCGCCGGGTCGATGTTTTAGGGGCAAGAAGAACAGTATGACCAGGGATGTAGGGATGGCCATAATGGGGATCATCCAGAACACCCATCTCCATGTGGCTCCTTCGACAATAGCACCTCCAAGAAAGGGGCCGGCACCATTGCCCAAAGCAATAATCGCACCTAACCAACCTACAAAGAACATCAGCCTATCATACTAGCTAAAATATAATGGATTATCCTACCTTGATATTTACCACGGTTCTGCAAAGTTGTAATATCGCTCACGATGATCATGACTAGACTGTTGATTCCGCCGCCGCCAATGCCCGCGATCGCGCGGAGCACGAACAGTTGTATCGACGTTTGTGCGAAACCGCAACCAAGATCACCCAGAGCCATAAGCGTAACACTGATGAGTAGTAAATTCTTCCGACCAAATATATCCGACAATCGGCCATTGATGAGTTGGAAAGCTGTAGAGGCTATCAGGAACGAGGTGCCAATCCACGAGGTTGCCGTCCCAGTACTCAGATCAACGGCGATCGCGGGCGTCGCTGTTGAAACACTCGTCTGATCGATAAAGGAAACGAAGAGGCAGACAGAAAGTGCGGGAATTGCGATCCTGAGTTGAGTTGAGGTCATGGTGTTCCTTTGGCCGCCAATAGACGCCGCATCGCTATTGTCGTCGGTGTCATGCTCGGTCGTGGACCGAGACGACAGGCTTTCATGGGTTGATCCAGGTGTTCCTGAATGGTGTAGATGGTCTCCGTCGGCTGGCTTTTCTTTGAGGTTATGATGGGACCGCGTATCGTTATCCTGGGCGCGATGCGTTAGGTTAGTCGCTTCGATGGTAGTCTGTTCACTCCTCATTATGTGTATTTTGATGCCAGGGTCGATGTTCGTTACGCAGACATATTGAGTTGAAAGATATGCATTTGGAAAAAAGGATTGAGGGTCCCATACAAGTCCTGGTGGCTAGCATGCAGGTTGAAGAGCAAGTTGCAGAGGCCCGCCCCGCTGGTCCACACTTGCACTACATAGGTAATTTCGGTGACACAATCACCTTGAGAAGGTATCGGGAGACAGGAAGGCATGTGCTGGGCAGGAATGTGACCGACGGAATCACTTACACGCTGAGATACCGTAAGTGGACTATGGAGGGAAAGTGTCCGATGACGAGACGGGTGCTACCTAGCGAGGAAGCGTTAGCGCGAACATGAGCAGACTTTCGGCACGTTTTGAGCCGACGTATGTTAGACCCACGTCGCGAAGGTTATCGTCATCGCTTGTGGATACCAGATCCCAGGTACACATTTTAGCTCAATACAGATCACGCCGAGTTCTCGGCATCGTGGCTGGCCATGAGACATACCGATAATGATCGCAGCAATCGAGCGCAAATTGGAGTCTCTCTTAGTAATAGGCCATGAAATGATGGATTGACCGTGACCTAAGTTTATCCTGCTTTGCCATAACAGAATTCTATAATAGGCCGGTATACTCGCGATGAAAACAGTTTGTTCGCCCTCGACCAAGCATCTTCGCCCCAAACATCACCATGTCACACCTTTTTCAACCGTTGACAGTTGGATCGACAAGGCTGGAACATCGCGTGGCAATGGCGCCATTAACTCGGTACCGTATGAACGACGATTACATAGCCACACCTCTAAGCAAAGGTAAAAAAATGCCACTGCAGCACTTAACGACGCTCCGTTGCTGACACATCTTCTTAGAGTACTATGAACAAAGATCATGTGTACCGGGTACCCTCATCGTTAGCGAAGCTACCATCATCGCCCAAAATGCTGCCGGATGCCGTAATGCTCCAGGGATTTGGTCAAATGGTCAGATCCTTGCTTGGAGAGAGATCACGGATACAGTACATGCCAAGGGTTGTGCGATATACTGTCAACTCTGGCACCAAGGACGGACTGCCAATCCCCAAGTTGTTGATGAAGAGGGTTTGACGATGGCTTCATCAAGCGCCATCCCTGTCAGTCCCGAGAGCCCAGTACCGAAAGCAATGACGGAGGAGATGATCTGGACAATAGTGGGAGAATATGCTACTGCCGCAAAGAATGCTATTACTGCTGGATTCGACGGCGTTGAAATACATGGTGCTAATGGTTACCTACCCGACCAATTCCTGCAGTCGACATGTAACCAACGAACAGATGAATGGGGCGGTAGCCTTGAGAAGCGAACACGATTCCATATGGAGGTGACCAAGGCAGTCGCTGCAGCAATTGGAGCTGGCAGAACTGCCATGCGTCTTAGCCCCTACAGCGACTTCAACGGTATGTTGATGGATGAGCCAGAGCCAACGTTCCGATATCTTCTGGAGGGCTTGAAGCCCCTAGGTCTAGCTTACATTCACCTCATCGAGGCCCGCATTACCGGAAATGACGACTCTGATTGCGGAGGACAGAAGAGTGTGGATTGGATGATCGAGCAGTGGAACAACACCACACCTGTCATGTTGGCAGGAGGCTTCTTACCTGGTTCAGCGAAGCAAGCAGTGGATGAGAAGTACGCATCGTACGATGTCATTGTCGCGTTTGGGCGATATTTTGTGGCCAACCCAGATCTCGTGTTTCGTGTCAGGGAATGCGTGCCACTGACTAAGTATGACCGAAGTGTCTTTTACACGCCAAAGACGCCTGTAGGTTATGTCGACTACCCACACAGTCAGCAGTATCTGGAGGCGATGGCGAAGGCATAGGCGACCAACGACACGGGATTCTCCCGGACTAATGGGTGATATGGGAATGTAAAACTATACCTCAAGTGTGAGGTGGGCCACGATGGGGGTGATGAGGTGGGGGAAATGAAATGGTCGAGGTAGTGGAGATGATGTAATCGGCTTGGACGATTGAGATGATCAAGATAGTTGTGATGACGGCGATGACTGCGACGACAGTAATGGCAGAGATGACAAGATGGCAGAAGTGAACAATGCGAGTGAGGAAACCAACTGGCTGAGAAGAGTGTTGTCGGTACCCCGCCAAAGTTGCCAGGGTCCCTGCATAAGCTCCCCACCGCCTTGTTGAGTCCATCCATGACAGCTTCCCACAGTCGTTGCAGCGAATAACGCGAGCTTCTCAACTACTGCCGTCGTATATTTTGTACCTCCCATCATGTCTCCCGCTATAGACTCGGAAACTCTCAAACAGTACCTGGCCGACAGCCCACCCGCTATCGTGCCTCTGGCCATCAAGCCCCACTTTGACGCGCTGACGGACAGAGAGAAGCTCTACGCCCATCATCTCTCAGTGTGAGCCGTCGAGATGCGTATAGCTGGCCGTGGGCCTGGTTACTGACGTATCGTTGCAGCGCCTGCTTTGCCGGCACGCGCATCGTGCTCCGCCAAATCTCGCCCGAGTCGGAGCACATTTACGACTTCATCGTCGCTCTGCACAAGCACACCAAGGGCGACTACGCAGCCCTCGCCAAGGATGCCCGTATCTCTCAGGAGGAAATGGATGCATACCTCGACTACGCAGCCCAATTCTTGGGCAATCTGGGCAACTACAAGTCCTTCGGCGACTCCAAGTTCGTACCGCGACTCGAGCCCCGCCAGTTGGAAGCCCTCGCAACAGTCTCCAATGACACTTCCGCCATATACGAAAAGTTCAAGGACTCGATATACGCAGGTGATGATGTCGCGAGGCTGCACCTAGGCTACCCAGGTGCAGGCCACATCTCCGCCTACTATCCCGACAGCCCCAACATCACCAGCGAGCAGATATCCAAAGTCAGTGACTTCCTCGAAAGCAAGGGCTTGTTACCGGAGAACACCAGGGTGAGGAAGACGGGCGATGGCTATCAAGTCCTGATCGCTTCAGCCCTGGACAACCCTCCGGCAGAGCAGCGCGATCTGAAAGAAAGCGAATGGACAATGGATGACGGAACTAAGGTCAAGCTACTCTTTGGTGACTACTCGAAGGAAATGGGTACCATCGCCTATCACATTGAACAGGCCAAGAAATACGCGGCCAACGACCACGAAGTCCAGATGATGGAAGAATACTCCAAGAGCTTCCGCAGTGGCTCCCTACAGGCTTTCAAGAAGAGCCAGATGGCCTGGGTACAGGACAAAGGTCCCCAGGTAGAATCAGACATTGGCTTCATCGAGACATACCGCGACCCTCACGGCATCCGCGGCGAGTGGGAAGGCTTCGTCGCCATGGTCAACAAGGAACGAACACGTGCATTCGGAAAGCTTGTAGAGACCGCGCCACAGTACATCCCGCTACTTCCATGGGATAAGGCTTTTGAAAAGGATAAGTTTTTGAGCCCGGACTTCACCTCACTTGAGGTACTGACCTTCGCCGGTAGTGGGTAAGTGCTCAGTTTGTCTGTCATCACTCCTATCTTTGCTAATGCCAATAGTATCCCTGCCGGTATCAACATCCCAAACTACGACGACATTCGACAAAACTTCGGCTTCAAGAATGTCTCATTGGGCAACATCCTTTCCGCGAAAGCACCAAACGAATCTGTCCCATTCATCAAGGAACGCGATCTAGCTACATATCAAAAATACCGTGATCCCGCATTTGAAGTGCAAGTTGGCCTTCATGAGCTTCTGGGTCATGGCTGTGGTAAGTTGCTCCAGGAGACGGAGCCAGGTGTCTTCAACTTTGACAAAGAGAACCCACCCATCTCGCCCCTGAGCGGCCAGCCCATCAAATCCTGGTACAAACCTGGCCAAACTTGGGGCTCAACATTCGGTGCCATCGCTGCTTCGTACGAAGAGTGCCGTGCCGAATGCGTTGCCATGGCACTATCTTGCGAGTTCCCCATACTCCAGCTTTTTGGCTTTGGCGACGGCAAAGTGGATATGAATAGCGAGGCTGGCGATGTTCTGTATACGGCATACCTTCAGATGGCACGTGCTGGTGTTGCTGCTCTGGAGTTCTGGGATCCCAAGAGCCGGAAATGGGGGCAAGCCCATATGCAGGCACGCTTCTCCATATTGAGAACCTTCCTCAACGCTGGTGTCGAGTTCTGCCAATTAGAGTGGGAAAAGGATGATCTCTCTGATCTCACCATTCGTCTCGAGCGCGATCACATTCTGGACCTCGGTCGACCAGCAGTTGACGCCTACCTCCAGAAGCTGCATATCTACAAGGCTACTGCAGATGTCACTTCTGCTAAGCGCATGTATGATGAGATTACAACCGTGGAGCCTTTCTATGAGAACATGGTCAGGCCAGCTGTGTTGGAGAAAAAGACACCACGAAAGGTCTTTGTACAGGCGAACACAATTGAGAAAGATGGCAAGGTGGATCTACTGGAGTATGAGGCAACCAGTAAAGGTATGATTCAGAGCTATGCGACCAGGAGCTACGTGTAGGTGTGCAATGCTGAAGAGGAGTCTTCATTTTCACAAGTTGATGCGTCGGCGCCATAATACACGGTGTAAGCACAGTCCATTACTCCAGAGCATGGCGATTTCTAGCAGGTTCATCCTATAATAGGCGAATAGGAGCGTGCATGAACAGACGACATATACGAATGCATGAACACATCCAAGTCAATATCTTTTATGCGGGGGTGTCGCGGGCTCTTCGAAAATTATCTGTGATCGTCCACAGGAAACCTCTAACGCCAGATCTGCCAACATCTTTCCTCACAGCACGATATTCATGGAGCGTTTTTTTCCATTGGATGGCAGATCAATTCTGCTCGGAGGGCGCCTCTAGTTCTTACTAGGGCGGAAGAGAGTGCGGAGGCGAAACATACTAGCCCGGAATTCAACGTGGTAGCCACAGCTACCAGGACTTCAGCGTGCCTCAGAGATGCTCCACCAAGCTAACTTTGGAGTTGTCAACGAACTATTTAACATCAAGACATTGCCCAGTAACCTAGTTCCCACGCAAGCACTCTGTTCTCTACCCTCTTTTCTTGTCTACACAGCTTCAAATTACTGTCTTTCATGCTCAATCCCATCATGAAATTCTCCATTCTTGCACTTTTGAGCGCCCACACTGCCAGTGCCGCAGTCGTTGGTGAACGAGCGGCTTACGCTATCCAAGGGACACCCGAGGGCTTTGGCAAAGGCACTACGGGAGGCGGCAACGCGGCATGCGCTATACCTTCTTCCGTTGCTCAGTTGAAATCCTGGCTCACTGACAGCACTGCTCGGTGCATTGTTCTGGATCGAGAATTCAACTTCAAGGGTACTGAAGGCACCAAGACCGAGACAGGTTGCCGACCTGCATCTAATACATGTCCTGGAAATGGAGGCCAGGACGCCATCAACACCGCTAGCTGGTGTGATAATGGTAATGCTGGATCTGGATCTACTAGCGTTCAGGTCACATACGATGCTGCGGGAACATCTCCCATCAATCTGGGGTCCAACAAATCTATCATTGGTGTTGGTAGTAAAGGCGTGATCCGGGGAAAGGGCCTTCGAATTGCCAATGGGGCGAAGAACATCATTATCCAGAACATTCACAATACAGAGCTCAATCCGCAATACATTTGGGGCGGCGATGCCATCACTCTCGATGGTGCCCAGACTCCGCAACAAACAAAT